>CM040991.1:2547879-2563701 GCA_022985145.1 Pangasius djambal
GTTTCCAACATGGCGCATGTGACGCCATAAAAACAGAAATACAGATGTTGTTTTTTTCCCAACAGTCTCTGTTTCTCATTCATTTGAACTATATATATATATATATATATATGTATATATATAAATGCTATACAGTACATTGCATGATACAATCATTCAATTTAATTCAAACAGCACAACTGACGTGTGCTGTTTATTTTCCTTACTCAATTTTTTAGCATAATTTCTAACACTAATAGTAACAATCATTAGAAATAAAACGTTGCATGTTTACTTTTAGATCAAATGACAGCTGGAATGACAGGACGTGTTTATTTAATGGAACGATACATACTGGCAGATGCAATTTGCATCATGTTGAAGAGAGATTCACAGAAAAATAATAAGAAAAAAAAACAGAAAAAAAAATCACCGATCATTTTGGGAGTGTATTTAAAGCTGGGGAAAATTAGATTTTTATACACAGGTCTCAAAAGCATGCCAATGCACCAGTTATGAAAGATTTTATTGTGCTATTGAGTTTTTTAAAAAAAAACCTCTAATCTACAAGGCAAATTTGCAAATTGATTGATTGATTTAGCTGCTTTTTTTTTTTAAAGAATATAAATCTTAATGCATTTATAAGCCGGATGAGCTCACCGTTTTCTAAAGCCTCTGAGAATGATTTGGTTTAATATGCTGAATCGTGGCAAATGATTAATTCAGTGAAAGATTTATCATCGTATTATTATTTTAAAAAAATCAACTCACCATTCAAGATGCACTGGAAAAAGATGATGGCCAATATCCTCATGCCCCGCTCCTTTCAATCCCCAAGCTTAGATTCTCTATCCTCTTCCCCACACTTTTGCTATGTTCTCCTGCACACTTGAATATTTTACTTCATAAATCTTCAATTTATGGCTGTCAGTGTGATATATATCAATACAAGCTCTATAACCTCTCTCTCTCTCTCTCTCTCTCTCTCTCTCTCTCTCTCTCTCTCTCTGCTGATTGTCGTCCCTAAAGCCCCTCGCACAGGTGGACCCTCATCCGTGAGTAACGGGAATAGCGCATGTCCAAAAAACAAAAAGTTAATCCTCTCCAATCAGTCATGGGGTTTGAAATCACGGCGAAAGTTTCCCCCGGACTGCAAAAAAAAAGAAAAAGTGGAAAAAAAATAACAGGTTTAATAAATGAAACATAAAGCATGAGATCCAGATGGAGAGTCGGCTTTATCGGCTGTTAGCTGTAGTCAGAAGTGAGTCCCTCTTCACCACGTCGCTCCATCCAGGAGGAAACACACACACACATCTTCCCTGTGCTGCTCCTCACACTCACACACGTCCGCTCGGCTCCGAGCACTGCGGAATAACCCTCTCTCTGTCTCTCTCTCTCTCTCTCTCTCTCTCTCTCTGTGTCTCTCGCCTTAAAGGTGCAGGGCCACTCCGCCCAGACTCCAACCACTCAACTCCCTCATCACCTCCAGCATCACTCCCCTTCTCTCATATTTACATTTATTTCCAACACACACACACAGAGAGAGAGAGAGAGAGAGAGAGAGAGAGAGAGAGAGAGAGAGAGAGGAAACAGGGAGAGGTACAGCAGCTCCCTCATGCTGTCTTAATTGGACGAGATGGACCCTTGTCCTTTGGCGTGTTTGCTTTATAATTCATGAGCCCCGAGGGGGGGGGGCGTTAGGAGGGGGGGGAGAAGGAGGGGGCGTTTACATGCGGGCATTAAGTTGCGCTCATTAATTGACCTTGACAAATCTCAGCACCGGCGTCGCGTGCAGTGCGGCCATTAAGCCAAAGTGCTCCGTATTAACCCTGTTTTCATTTAATACTCAAATACGTCGAACACACACTGCACTGTTTTAAATGCTGCTATAAAGTCTGCCATTCTGAATAATAACAACTAGAAGAAGAAGGAAAAGAAGAAGCAAGTATTGACAATATGTATTATCTGATTTGTGAATCAGATATTACATATAATATATTATTTTTTATATAATTACACATTTATAACACCATATTATAGTAAGATAATATAATCCTAGTTATTATTATTATTATTATTATATACACTATAATAATAGCAATAATAATAATAAGAGAAAGAAGAAGAAGAATACATTAAAGTATAAAATAGATTTATTATAATTTAATACCAATAGTAATATTAACTACACGTTATATATTAATTACAACATGAAATAATATAAAATACTACTACTACTAATAATAATAGATCACATAATATATGCTAAATGTTATAAATTGTTACATTTTATGTTAATAACATGAAAAAAATGTACTTTATATTTTATTTTATGTTGTATTTACTACTGCTATTATTAAAATGCCATTTCTTACTCTATTTAACATTATTATTAATAGTATTATTATTATTATTACAACATATTATTGTAGTATAAGGACAATTATAATAACTGTATAATTGCATAACAATAACTCAACATTCTGCTGTTTTAGCGTAATAAACACGCTTATTATACTGTAATAATAATAGTAATATTTTTACTAATAAATACATAATGAGAATATTATAAAAATATATTTTTATATTTTTATAAATTCAGCTAGAGGAAATAGATATAGTACAAATGCTACTAATAATAATATTACATTCACAAATAATTCTGAGAATCTTAGGAGGCATTAGCCGCGCTCCTGCTGCTGCTCTTGTGTGTGATATTGGGTGTCGAGTGTTTTGCAGACAAACTGCACCTGTCCTGTGTTTGCTGCTGCTGTCTGATTGGTTTAGCGTCGAGCGCAGACCTGCCCACGCTGCTGAACACAGGAGCCGTCATTGTTCAGCGCCCGGGGCCGAAAATACACATCATTATAGAGCTGCTGCAGAGAGCATGGCACACACACACACACACACACACACACACACAGGCACACACACTCACACACACAGAGCTCCTCTGAGCTTTCTTAGCATCCTCCCTTTCCCCACTACGCTTTTGGGGGAATGAATTACGTCTCGCCGTGGTGTGGCGATCGAGCGAGTTTCCGTTTTAGGCGGACTGGAGGCTTTGGTGTAGTGACTGAGTGCTGGAGATGGAGCGGTTGGAGATAGTAATGGCGCTCGGCGGCGGTTATCAGCTCCGCTCCAGCTGTACACCTGGTTCCGCCATTTCTCTCCTTGGTGCTATCATTACACCACACCACACGCCCAGCCGCAGAGCGAGTCGCTACAGGGAGACGCCTTGCTAACACTTTCACACGTTTCTCTTTAGTGGTCCGATTCCAGGACATGCTTGATGATGAACACACACATATGCATTACAAATCAAAATTTGACAAAGAGCAACCTCAGGGTGAAACAGCATAGACTGAGAACTACGAATACACGGTGTGCTTTAGGTTGTCGACAATATGAGTGCTCAATCAACTGGTACTGATATCTGCAGGGTGTATAAGGAATAAAACACGTGGGGGGTGTGCTGCTATAGGAAAATAATCATACGATGAAGCAGAATTAGTGTCACCACCCTGACCTTGATTATTTTCCCATAACAGCATATCCTGAAGGGTTTTATTCCTCTTACACCTCATCGCCTTGCCAATAATTACATAACTAATTCAATAACGACAGGTTTTTTTATCCCTTTATATTTACATTTAATGCACTTATAGTAGCAGCTAACTATAAAGTCGTTCCTTCATCAGCCTCTCTTTTTTTCTCTCTTTTGAAGTTAAGGAGACCAAAAACGCAGCTTGTCCTGTTATCAAGAAACTGCAGTGAATATCTTCTCTGTCCGGAAAACTTACTGACTGTTACAAAATGCTGACACTGGAGACTCCTTCCATAAATGTTACCGGAAATTTCACCATACCAACAATTTGCCTTTCAATCCGTTAGTTTATATTATGTAGATCGTCTGCCATAGAAGTCCCTGTGAATAAGCTGTTACTATAGAAACAGCAATGTATTAGAACAAGCGCATTAATAATCACATAAACCTGTGATTTGCAGCTGCACTACTGGAAACAGAAAATGAATCAACACCTTCTGACCAATCAGAATCGAGAATTCAGTATTTCAGTATGATTTGAAAATATGAAGCAGAGCGTCAGAGATCTTGAAGGATCAGAATCAGCTAGGGGGGTGTGGCCTAACATCTGAAGGCGGGGTTAATGTTTGAATGTTTCAGACAGCAACCATGTTTTCCAAACTCAGTATTTGGGGACAGGGGCAGTGTGTAAATATTTTTTGAGAATAACTATTCCTTTAGGTGTTCACATAAAATAAAAAATATATATCACAGCAATAAATGTAATAGTTATAAAAACAGAATAGAATAGAAAAAAAGAAGATGTATATAGGATAACCGTGTAGTCAAAGATGAACGTTAAACTCCGCTTATGCTATCCTGATGCTTGGTTTTCATTTCTGACTAAAATGAATAAAAGATTTAAATTCCAATTGTACTGAATATAAGAAAAAAAAATCTCCTTGCAAAAGCAGACAAATGATCACAGGCGACATTAAACATCGTGAAACTCGTATTATGTAGATCAGCACGGAGCAGATTCATGTGGGCGTGTGTTCAAAGAAAAAAAACAAAACCGTTGCCCTTGGACACGTCTCCCCCAGTCGGGTCCTTCAGCGTGATCCGAACCCAGGGGACAGCAGAGGACCTGAGGGAAAACTCTGACTAAACCGAGCAGCTAATTATGAGCAGGGCATGCTGGGATTTCGGCCACGATCCATCTGAGAGTTCGGGAAGATGGAAGGATCCATCACTTTTTCAGAACTGTGTTTTTTCCAGCAACGTTGTGTTTTTTTTTTTTTTTTGTCGACGTGGTTGATTGTCACTGGCGTTATGAATGGTGTGTATGCGGCACCGGTCCCTTAGCTCTGTGCATTCTGCCACAACAAGCACTTCCATATCTGCACTTCAGCACCAGGACAACCGGGAAAAAAAAAAAAAAAAAAAAGGTTGGAGAAACACTGATAATAGTGATGTTTCACTATACCTGTAGTATTAATTAAAAAAAGAGAGAGAGAGAGAGAGAGAATGCAAAATAAAGCATTCTTACTGGAAATTGTGCTTAATTGAATACATGGTATTGTACTTGTACTATATACATTAGCCGTCTTATTATTATTTAAACCAAAGCTCTGTTGAATTCTCAACTCTGATTGGTCAAAAAGTGGTGATTAATTTTCTATTTTTAGATTTTTTCCAACAGTAATTAATTCATTAATATTTGTATACTAATAACTTATGCAAGTACCGGTATGGTGAATGCACGAAATGTGTATTTTTATATTATGGCGACGTTTTCTGTAAGGAGATATTTATTCAACAGTTTTTTGGAAGGAGTCTCCAGTGTCAGAGGTGAAGTCGTTACTAGGTTTCCTGCCATCTTCCTCAGAACAGAGGAGTATACACTTTACAGTTTCTCTGTAATATGACAAGCTGTGTTTTTTGTCTTATTAACCCCAAGAGAGCGAAAACAGAGAGGCTGAAGAAGGAATGACTATTTATACACTATATGGCCAAAAGTATATGCACCCCTGACCATCACATCAATATTTGGTTGTTCCCCAAACTGTTACCACAAAGTTGGAAGCGCACAATTGTATAGAACGTCTCTGTGTGCTGTAGCTTTACAATTTCCCTTCACTGGAACTAAGAGGCCCAAACCTGTTCCAGCATGACGATGCCCCTGTGCACAAAGCGAGCTCCATGAAGACATGGTGTGTGAAGGTTGGAGTGGAAGAACTCGAGTGTCCTGCACAGAGCCCTGTGCAAATTGTGTTCTACGCATGGAATAAGCATGATTTGTTGTTCTTTAATAAATAATCATTTGGTAATAGCTTTTAAAATTGCTGTGGTATAAGAGAAATAAACCACTTTGGTACGTGCAGTACAAAAAAAAAAAAAAAAAAAAAGTTGACTTCGGGATGGTAACAGTATTTTCACTTCAGTATTTTCGCTTCTGGTGTTTTATTCATGCTTGTCCCCATCCTTTCTGCAGATGTAAATAAAAATATAAATGTATATTGGGGGAAGTGTGGAAGTCAAGCGTATGAGTTAGAGTGTTATTAATGCTGACATTACAAACTATCAGCATATTTTAATACATACATACATACATATATATATATCTCCATCCTGAGAGAAAGTAGCTAAGATAATTATGTCTTTTTGAATGCTAATCATGACTGAGCGTAACATTATAATATGATACCTGTCACATAAACATCGATTACAAAGTCATTTCCTCAAAGAAACCCTGGATCATAAGATTGGAATGAGAAAAAATACTTTAGCTTGGGGAATAGAAAAACGGGGGCATACGCTGCCGTGTGAAGCTGCATGCAAAGAAGTTCAAAAATATGAGACTAACTGGCTTCCCATGTCTCAGAGGAAGCACGTGTTAGCCTTCACCGTCCCGGGCTGCTAGCTGTCGTATGCTAGGGGAGAGCTGTCTGGTGGGTGGGAATTGGCAACGACTAATTTAGGGAGAAAATGGGGGAAATCTAGCTAATGTTTGAAAATTGACAAGCTAGCTAATGCCGATAATGATATACACACACTAGCTAATGTCAGTTACTATCATACTATCATTTAAAGCAGTGAAATATAAATATTAAATAGATATTTACATGTGAATTGCCTTGAGACAGCATTTAAAACACTTAAATATGGCAGTGGGGGCTCAGCGGTTAGACTGCGAGTTCTAATCAAGACGCTTAACCTTCTTCTACTCAGCTCAATTGTAAGTCGCTTTGGAAAAAAGCGTTAAAAGAGAGATGAATGTAAATGGAAACTTTGCTCCAGGAAACATGCCGTGCCGTTTGTTTCTGTAATTGTATAGGAACTGAATAAAGGAACTGAAACATGTTTAAGAAATAAGATAAATGAATCGTTATGGGTACATCCAGTATTTTACTGCATATAAGCATTAAATGACTCTTTATCTGACTCCCCAAGTGTAACCGTATTAATGGCTTTATATTCCAGCAGACGCAGTGTGTCACTAAGAGACTAGCACACATTGCTGGGACCAAATTAATTCCTGCGGTTAGAAAAAAAAGCAGTGAGCAGCTGATTGGCTAGAACAGGTCTGATGAGGCGTGCTGGAAAATCCATACATTGATCCAGTGCATTGACCAGCATCTCTCTGCTCATCTCTATCAGCCCTGGGTTTTCTCCAGCTACATTCATGAGGATGAAACACTACCGCAGAATGTGTGCGCACATACACACGCACACACACACACACACACACACACGTTGTGGTCTTGGGTGTGTATACAATACTGATCAGGTCTCCTCTGGGCCAGAATGACAGACTCAGTCCATCAAACCCACCACCAACCCCCATCCCTCGCCACCCCACCCAATATCCCAACATGCTGTGCGTAATGCGGGCGTGACCCCACCCTGTGCCTCTCTGCCTGCTGAGGGCTCTCTGCAGTTTACACACGGATTACACACACTTACACAACACTGACAGATTGTACAGATATTACACATCAGATCCAGATTATCTTATCAACATACAGTGTACTACAGACTACCTTACATTATACAGATATATTACATATTAGCTCATAATTATATATATATATATATATATTTATGTACTTAGTTCTGTGTTTATTTATTTATTTAGAACTTTCATTTGTTTATTAATTATAATGATCTTTAGTGTTCAGTTTATATACAAAACAATAATATAGAATTATATGATTAATAATAATAATCCTGTTTTACCGATTTTAATAAATTCAGTTAGCTCCAAAAATCAATTGGAAAGTATAAACAATGAGTATATGAGGTAGTATTTTTAACTATTAACTTTTAATTATTATTTTTATTAGTAGTAGTAGTAGAAACTGTGAATGAATTCTTTTTAATTATTTATTAGATTTATTTATTTATTTGGGATTTTTACTTGTTTATGTATGATGAGCAGTATATAGGTATTAACGGATTATATTCAAAACAGTAATATGTAATATATAATCATATATAATATATATGATTAACAATAACCGTCATTTCTTTTTTGCTTATTTTAATTACATTTAAAAAATTTTATTTCAATTTCAATATTTATTGCTAATAACAATAATTTTGTATATTAAGAGATGAACGATTATTTTGAAGCTGATCTCTGTAAATGAGGCTATATTCAATTATATTCACTGTAATCTGTGGTGTAACCATTAACACACACACACGCACACACACACACAGACACACACACACACACACACACACACGCACACACGGGGTGGAGAGCTGCTGTTTGACTGAAGTAGCTGAGTTGTGTTGTTATAAAACATCAGGACGCTGTACACGCTGTCAGTCTCGGTAAAAAGCACGTGAGTCGAGTTCCCTCATTCACGATTGTCCAGCCGCGAGCTGCAGTGTTGCTTAGTAACCACGGCACACAGCTGACCTTATCCGCTTGGTCATAAAAATGTATGAAGGCCTTGTAGTAATATTTTTTGTCTCCTGTCTGTTTTTCTGTCACTCACACAAACACACACACACAAACACACACACACACACACACGGAGCTGGTGTTGCTGTGAGGTTCATGCTGTCACTTCATCTACAGATGCTGATCACATGACCCAGCTCTCTGTTCTTTTCCTCAGATTTTCCATCAGTCCTATGTCTTTCAGCTCTGATTTCAACTACCACTCGTCTGCTAATGTACCGCAGTGCATGTATCATGCATCCATGTCAGTAACACCTTACAGACAGTGACAGATCGATAGTATTTAATAGAGTGTCCTCAAAATAGCCACATAGACAAACAACGTTCAGCTGGTTTACTAACAGATCCACGCTCACATGAGCAAAACAGCACGTTTTGGTGTTTTCGTTGACGTTTTTGATGTCATTTTACTCGTTTCCGTTACTGAATACCTAAAAGTGCAAAATAGAGGGTGGAGTTAATGCTAAGAGACTTACTTAACACCTGCAGTGTGATTTACTGCACCGTACATTGCAGCCACAGTGATGGTGTGTGCAGATTAAGACAACTGATGGGCAGGTATTAAATTTGTGGAAACCTGTTTTAACTAAAAAGAGCCAAATAAAACAATAATTTAATTAAAGTTTCACTAAAGTTTGGTCTGTATCACAAAATAATCAGACATTTTACTGAAATTCTTAATTCTTAATACCGGCTTAATATTACTACAATAACATTAATGCTTTTCTTTTTTTTTTTTTGGATTCTGATGCCAACAGCATTTAAAGAGCCTCTGAAGATACTTTCTTCAAATACTTCATTCAGTTGTGATTTCTGGTCTGTTTTCTGATATATTAAATTGGAATTTGTGACTGGTTAAAGTAAAGGTTAAGTTTCTTACAAGTTCATTCTTATGCAAATCTAAAGGTAATAAATTAGTTATGTCTTAAACCACCTCCACTCACGGTCTCAGGGTTGCTGTTGCTGAGAAGCTCAGCAGACTGTTTGTAGTGTTAAGTGCTTGGTGTCGGAGCCCACAGGGCACACAGATGTTGACGTAGCTGTCTGCAGGAGAACGTAGTGGCAGATGGTACGCACTCAAAGAGCACTTGAGGGAAGAGGACACGAGCTGAACAGGGAAGGAGGCAGTGAAGGAGGCAGCAAGTTCTCACACACGCTCCCATCTGGCCACATTTCAAATGCAAAGCCAGGGGACATCAGCGTTTACACCGCGCAAGACACGTCAACATGGCCAAAGAGCTCTCCTCAGTCAACATACACACACTCACCAGCCACTTTATTAGGAACACCTTACATGCTTATTCATGTCAGCCAATCACGTGGCAGCAGAAGGTGGTGCAGTGAGTGATTAAGTACACTGTTTAAAAATCAGATTCCCGCAAAGGGACATTTAAATTAAATTAAGAGTCTTATCTTCTTTTAAGTACCCTTGCTACCCTTTGTAGTACCTCCAACTACCTCTAGAAGTATGTGCACCCCCATTTGTGTAAAATCATTTCCGTCACCTACATCAGCAAACATTTTAAAGCACTAAAGATGTTTTTGCATAAAATTCCTTTGATGGAAGCTGACATACTGTAGTTTTCATTACAGTTAGGTGTATTTCTGACGTGATGAAGTAAAGGTTAGTAGTTTTAACAGTGGTGTTTTTTTACAGGTATTCGATTACACTGACGATTCAGCAATGCTTTAGGGAAGATCATATAACACTACATATGAATTAAAAATAGATTGCACTTGGAGGCTGGGCATTTGAAGACTCACTGTCTAACTGTCTGTGTGTTTCAGTATCAAACTCAAGCGCTCATCTTTCTAGCCTTTAGTACAGTAAGGGCACATATATATATATATACACACACACCTATACACAAGACCTCTGAAGGTGTGATGTGGTATCTGGCACCAAGACGTTAGCAGCAGATCCTTTAAGTCCTGTAAGTTGTGAGTTGGGGACTCCGTGGATCGGACTTGTTTGTCCAGCACGTCCCACAGATGCTCGATCAGATTGAGATCTGGGGAATTTGGAGGCCAAGTCAACATCTTGAACTCTTTGTCATGTTCCTCAGCATGTTCCTCAGACCATTCCTGAAAATTTACTGCATGGCAGGGTGCATTATCCTGCTGAAAGTGGCCACTGCCATTAGGGAATACCGTTGCCATGAAGGGGTGTACTTGGTCTGCAGCAATGTTTAGGTAGGTGGTACTTGTCAAAGTAACATCCACATGAATGCCAGGACCCAACGTTTCCCAGCAGAACATTGCCCAGAGCATCACGCTGCCTCTGCCAGTTTGCCTTCTTCCCATAGTGTATCCTGGTGCCATCTCTTCCCCAGGTACGTGATACACATGCACCCAGCCATCCACATGATGTAAAAGAAAACACGATTCATCAGGATCAGGCCACCTTCATCTCCACTTTTGCTAGGTACTAACCACTGCATACCAGGAACACCCCACAAAACCTGTGGTTTTGAAAATGCTCTGACAAAGTCGTCTAGCCATCACAATTTGGCTCTTGTCACAGTCGCTCAGATCCTTACGCTTGCCCATTTTTCCTGCTTCGAACACATCAACTTCGAGAACTGACTGTTCACTTGCTGCCTAATATATCCCACCCCTTAACAGGTGCCACTGTAACGAGGTAATCACTGTTATTCACGTCGCCTGTCAGCGGTTTTAATGTTATGGCTGATCGATGTGTGTGTGAAATATATATATATATTCACACACACACACACACACACACACACACACACAGACTAGTTAGGATCAGAGCTTCTGTTCTACACTGAATGCAGTGCTCGGTGTAGCTCCGCTCTCACACCACTCTCATGCTTTCATGTGAAGATGAAAGCACACATGTGGACTCTGAAGACAGTTCAGCTGCACATCAGCGTAACAGTTTCTTTAAAAAAAAAAAAAGAGGACGGTACAATCATGGATAAAATCAAGCACTGATTCCATTTTTTATTCCCGCAGTGAACTTTAAAAGGAGAGAAGCTCAATACAAAGTGGTGGTGGACCAGCGGCCTGTGGTGTCGCTCATAAATTATTTGAAAATACTCAGTATACCTCAATTATTATCTCAGTTTTTAGAAATGTTAACGATATTTGTAATCCCAAAAGAATTTCCGATAGCATCTGGTGGCAAGGACAAGACGCCCCAAGATGCAACATGAGCAGCATTCAGAAAGATGAGGTTGGCTGGCTTCACGTGTTTTAGAGGAGGCACGTTATAACTTTCACCCTCCCAGATAGCTGTTGTATGATGGGGACGGGACGTGTCGTATGAACTAGGGGGTGGGAACATTTACTATTTTTTATTTATTAAAAAGCAATACATCAAAAAACTTTTTATCTGTTTACAGTTACATTTAATGTTATGGAACCTCCATGAAATGAGTGAGTTCCTTTTATTACTTACATTATAGCAGCTATAAACAATCAGAATATAAACACCAGAAAAGTTCTCTGTCCTTGAAGACCTGGCTGACTGCTGCAAAGCACTAACACTGGAGACTCCTTCCACAAATGTTAAATAAATATCTCCTTAGAGAAAACTGCACCATATTGATGATTAGTCCATTTTTGAATTTATTATCAAACGTAGTTTATGTTAAGCATCTGGCAAGTCCCTGTGTAAATTGTTACTATAGAAACAATAACTTATTAGCAATAAGTACTCCTTCTGGCCAATCAGAATCGAGAATATATATATAAATATATACATATGGCTTAAACACAGAACGTAAACACATCCAATAGAACCGAGGTTAAACAAAATGTAACCAAGACAAAGGGCTCAAACAAAGAACAAAAAAGCCCTCAAGTCTGATAGAGACTCTCAGTCAACAATCAGACAGGTGCAGGAAATTGTTGACGAGTCGTCTGGGGCACGTCACGGCAGGTGCGTGTGCTCAGGTGGGAAGTGCACAGAAAAGACGATCTGAACAGCACCGACTCTGACATTATGTTTTTTTGTTCAGGATATCCAAACAACATTCATTTTTTACACAGTTTAATTCTCGAAAGTGACTTAACTGAATATTTAATCCCCTATAATATAGTCAACTCCAGAATTATTGGCACCCTTTAAGAAAATGGGCAAAACATTGACAATCAGAGAAACTACTTACCTTCTCATAAGAGCATTTTGTTAAATCCATAACATATGGAGACTGTATTATAAGCATTATAAGGTTCTACCTGCCTTTGTTCTCAGTCTCGAGAAACCCTATATATATATATATATATATATATATTTTTTTTTTTTTTTTAATATATATATATATATGTTAATAATTCTGGAGCTGTCCATGAGTGTAATTTGAGTGTAATGAAATTCATCTAAGCACATAAAGGTGAAAAAATTAATATTATTGTTACAAATTAAGTAAAATTAGTAAAAACTAAACTAAAAACAGACACTGTCTGTCCCAGTCTTATAATAAATCATTACAGCACTCAGTTCATCATAAAAAATCAAATCCAAAAAAAAAAAGGAGCTGGGATTTTCAGGAGAAACATGAGATCACGTTTCATTTGGTCTTAATCCACAAGACTCAAATTCATCCTGAAAAGCTGCAATTACAGCGTATCCCATATTGCACATAAACACTAACAGATGCCACGCGTCTAAGACGAGCATTATCTGCTTAAAGACGTCTTGGTATTTCTGGTTTTCTTCATTAAGACACTGTGAAGCAAGAGGCTGGGTGGAGTTGAAGGATTGTGCAACGCATTCAGAAGTGGGTCAATTTCAACACAATCTCATGAGCACTATAGCAGGAAACGAAATCAAACAAATACTGCTGTGGTTTCTGACACTGTACACTGGGGGTTTAACTAGGAATGTCTCTAGAGATACCACTTTTTATGACACTTTTTTATGTGAGGCGAATTTAAGCACGACGTTTGCATGATGCTAAATCTATAGCTATACATTTTTTCCGTTGCTTGCTAGCAGCATTAGCTTTGTAAGCAAGCTTTCTTTAAGGTTCGACTGAGGAGCAGGGTAAGGTTATTCGTAAGAATTGCTCCTACTCGTAGAATATTTCGTTAAATATTTTCGTATTTCAAATAAAAACAAACACAAGTAAACTGATATTAACAACACAAACTGTTACTATTAAGCCAAGAGACTGGTATTTATAGGCTAGTTGTTTATTTGATGACTTATTTCTGATGAAAACCCTCTATAAATGTAGAAGGTTTAAGGGCAGCTCTAGGTCAGCAATACATCATGACATTCGTCATCACTTGAACACGTAATGTGATTTGAGGACCAGATGCAGATTCAATGTCTTCAGTTTTTTTCATTTGGTTAATTCTTTTATTATTCTGCTACACGCCATTTTAAAAGGTGAAAATAGGAACAAAGTGACAGGACGGAGAGGAAAGTACGACTCGGGTGGTTCTGTGCGTAGAGCAGAGCCGCAGAAAGACTTCGTTTTTAATCAGACGCAGCGTCAATCACTTTTCCAGAGGACGTGTTTGGCTGCAGCCTGAGGGATCCTGTGTGACCCAAATACAGAACCGTCACTGCTCCGTGATATAATACACACAAAACAATTTGGATTAAATTCATTCCACTAAAATGTTCAAGTAAGAATTGTTTTTTTTTTTTTTTGCTTTAAAGCTATTTGTTTATATTATTCTTTATTTCATTTGAAAAACATTTATCATTTCAATGTTATAATTTATGATTATTATATATTAATATTAAATCGTTACTATATCACGTATATTATGTGTAAGTATTTAATAATTCAAATTTTTGTGTATTTGTAATATATTTGTAAGATATTATTTAGATTTTTTATTGTAATAACATTATTGGGATTTATGTCTGTATTTTATTATACATAAAATATTATTAAGCCCCCACGTGGGTTCTTTCCACCAATCATACCTTACATCAGATGTCAAACTAACAAATCAAAATTAATACTGGAGCGAAAATCTGCTCTTAGTTTTGCTTTTATTCTTATTGACAGAAGCATTATGTGTTTACGGTCAGTGACTCTTCCTTCCTGTAGCTGTGCTGGTTTATAAACACTGCACTGAATGATAAAGGTTGTGTGTAAGTCTGAGCTTAGATTGGATTCTGTCACTTGTAATCAAAGTTGGATAAAACATCTGCAACATCTGCAAGAGTATGAGAAGAAACAGGAAGTGACGCAATTTGCCTTAAATGAGTTCTTGTACTTAGTAAAGTGCACTAAGCTCTCCTCACCACACAGATTGAGACTGCATCCAGATTGCTGAGCTTAGCATTAGCTGACCTACAAACTTCACACACACACACACACACACACACACACACACACACACACACACACATATTCAGCACAGGACTCTCGCTGTTCTTGCAATCTATGAGCCCTGACGTATGACATCGACCTCAAGAACAGACACAGAGAGAGAGAGAGAGAGAGAGAGAGAGAGAGAGAGAGAGAGCAGGAAAAACCCATAACTGCCCAGTAACAAGCTCTCCATCCTCATTGGCTGCGGAGACGTGTGTTTGATCGCACTCTCATACCGAACGACACATACAGTTTGATCCATGAACACACAAATTGTTTGTGAAAGATGGAGCCCAGTCAATCTTATAAGTGCCTTTTAACTCTCAGACCTGTCCAAGAGCTCGACTCAATCTTCACAACAGAATAAAACTCACTTCTCCTCAACGAACATCATCAACTCCGGAAGTCTCCTACCGATATCCTCGGATTTGGATTTTATTAGTCATATGATGTTATACTGCATTTGAGTACAAAGGTTTGCATCCTTCATGCAAAAAAAGGAGGGGGGGGGGGCTCTATAATAAACAATATTTCAGTAACACTGCAGTACATCCTAGTAACACTGCAGTACATTTAGTAACACTGCAGTACATTTAGTAACACCGCAGTACATCTTAGTAACACCGCAGTACATCCTAGTAACACCGCAGTACATTTAGTAACACCGCAGTACATTTAGTAACACCGCAGTACGTCTTAGTAACACCGCAGTACATCTTAGTAACACCGCAGTACATCCTAGTAACACCGCAGTACATTTAGTAACACCGCAGTACATTTAGTAACACCGCAGTACATCTTAGTAACACCGCAGTACATCCTAGTAACACCGCAGTACGTCTTAGTAACACCGCAGTACATTTAGTAACACTGCAGTACATTTAGTAACACCGCAGTACATCTTAGTAACACCGCAGTACATTTAGTAACACTGCGGTACATCTTAGTAACACTGCGGTACATCTTAGTAACACCGCAGTACATCTTAGTAACACCGCAGTACATCTTAGTAACACCGCAGGACATCTTAGTAACAC
>CM040991.1:2563801-2644592 GCA_022985145.1 Pangasius djambal
TTAGTAACACTGCGGTACATCTTAGTAACACTGCGGTACATCTTAGTAACACCGCAGTACATCTTAGTAACACCGCAGTACATCTTAGTAACACCGCAGGACATCTTAGTAACACTGCGGTACATCTTAGTAACACCGCGGTACATCTTAGTAACACTGCGGTACATCTTAGTAACACTGCGGTACATCTTAGTAACACCGCAGTACATCTTAGTAACACCGCAGGACATCTTAGTAACACTGCGGTACATCTTAGTAACACCGCGGTACATCTTAGTAACACTGCGGTACATCCTAGTAACACCACTGTACATTTAGTAAAACCGCAGTACATCTTAGTAACACCGCGGTACATTCTAGTAACACTGCGGTACATCTTAGTAACACTGCGGTACATCCTAGTAACACCACGGTACATTTAGTAACACCGCGGTACATCTTAGTAACACTGCGGTACATCCTAGTAACACTGCGGTACATCTTAGTAACACTGCGGTACATCCTAGTAACACTGCAGTACATCTTAGTAACACCGCAGTACATCTTAGTAACACCGCAGTACGTCTTAGTAACACCGCAGTACATCTTAGTAACACTGCAGGATATCTTAGTAACACTGCAGGATATCTTAGTAACACTGCAGTACATCTTAGTAACACTGCAGGATATTTCCATAAGGCCATGTGACATTTCAGTAACACCTGTGGAAATTTCTGACATGTTATTTCAGTAACATCACAGGATATTTCAGTAAAACCACAGGATAGTTTAGGAACACCACCAGATATTTCAGTAAAACTGCAGTATATTTCATTAGCACCATGAGACAGTTCAGTAACAGTGCAATATATTTTAGTAACATTGCAGGATAATTCAATTAAACTGCAGTATATTTTTAGTAACAGCGCAGTATATTTTAGTAACATTACAGGGTATTTCAATAACACTGTAGGATATTTCAGAAAGACTGTGTGCCAATTCAGTAACACCTGAGGAAATTTCTGATATGTTTCAAGATATTTCAGTAAAACCACAGGATAGTTTAGGAACGCCACAGGATAATTCAGTAACACCGCAAGATAGTTCGGTAACACCATGGGATATATCATTAACATTGAAGGATATTTTAGTAAAACTTTAGTAAAACTTAGTAGTATTTTGTAGATATTTTCGCACCACAGTTTTAGTATCACTGAACGATAATTTAGTAACACTAAAGGATATTTCCGTAACACTGTGTGACATTTAACACTGCAGAAGCATTAACACTGTGGGATATTTCTGAGGTGTACCACTGGAGAGGAAATTTCAGTAACAGCAGTACATTTCAGTAATACCTACAGGTATTTTAGTAACACCACAGGACATTTCAGTAACATCACAGGATGCCGGATATTTCACAGATATCCTCCTTCTCTGTAATGATTATCGGAACGTTGCACTTTGTCGGTGATTTGGAATAAACTGGGCTTTATTAATAATAAAATGTCATTTTATGCCAAAGTAACACCAAAGAACATTGTAGCCATTACCTGGTAAACACAACTCCCTCCAAAATTAAGAGACTGAAGGGGGAAAAAAGCACGGCTTGTTTGCCAACACAACATTATTTCCCTGCTAATTTGATCAGAAGACCTCGAAGAGCAAATGAATATGGATAAAACCCCAGTTCCTGGTGGCACTTTAATTGCAGAGGCCCTTGTGCTAAACAAACATTCATCCAAATGAGTCCCTAATTGCCACATCTGTTAACCTGCTAAAGAGGTCACACATCTGCTAATTGGCACAAACAGGTAGCAGATGTATTCTCCACTGCTGGGCATCTGCCAATTAAAACTGAGATCCCAATGAGCACTGATTAGACACGGCGAGAGGGAGGGAGAGAATGAATGAGCATATTTTAGCATGTCTGAATTGAGACATGTGCTTGGTAAAAGTATTTATGCATGTTTAGTTCTAAGCGGTAGAGTGGATGTTTCGGGAGGATACTGACCTAATCCGAGATTGGGATTGGTATAAGCATAAGGAACAGCACCGGTACTATTTATGTGATAGCAGATCAGTTTTCAGAAATGCTATATTCTTCAGAAAGAAAGAAAAACAAGAACAAACTATATATATTCAAATAATCATTTTTAATTCATTTACAACAAGCAGTAATGTCTGATATGCAAAGAATCAGAGGGAATGTGGGAAAACTGTCATTCTATGATCATATTCGTTACTGTGGGAAGTGGAAGCTCAGTGGTTAAGACATTGGTCTTCTGCTTGGAAGGATGAGAGTTCAAATTCCAGCACCACCAAGCTGCCCGTGCTGGGCCCTTGAGCAACGCCCTTAACCCTCAACTGCTCAGTTGTATAAATGAGCTAATTGTAAGTCGCCCTGGATAAGGGTGTCTGCCAAATGCCGTAAATGTTTATCAGCTACATGTCATTTTATGACACCTTGTGTTGATGAAGTGTATTGGGTTTTTAAATGCTATTCAGTTGCTACATAAATCGTGATAAGCTGTCTTTATGGAGAGATAGATTAGAAGTGCAGGAAGAAAAACAAAGCCGTTTTCTTTGCCAATCCCGCCCTGTTTCTGAACTTACTGTGCTCAGGGACAGTGTTTGGAGAAAAAGACATGTGCAAATAAAGCTTGAGCAAATTTGAAAAGCTACTTGGAGCATAACACACCCATGTGTACATCTGACACGTTGTGCTTAAAAACAGCCTAAACATCTTCAGGTTGTTCATCTACATCTCATTAAAGAGATTTTTGACAATAAATAAAATGTTTAAAACCTCAAAACTAGACATCTGACGTGAGTTGAAATTAATTTAAAAAAAACTATTACAAAAATAAGCATAAATCGATATAAATAATAAGGAAATACTGCAAACCCACAGGATATAACACGAATATAAATATCTTCATGAAGTTGCTCTGAAATGAAGGTCCATGACGTCATCCATTTCACCCAGATGTCAAATTAATATTTCTGAAACACACATAATAAACCAAATGAAATAAAACTTTGAAAATGACGCTTTTCATGACTTCCATCTGTGTTACATGTAATATTTCTTATTATTTTAAAAAAATTATGACAGCAGCACTGATGTACTGGTTTCTGCTCTGGCTCCGTCTTGGCCACACCCCCTCAAATCATTGTCAGTGCCTGGCCAATTCACACAGAACAGTCATTCGTCTTATCGAATCTCATTCAGTTTCAATCTTCACCGGCCGCATCACAGCCTTGTGTGTATATGCACATACACATTTATCTTTTTTGTGAAGTCTTGCATGTTAAATCCAACACCAACACACAAATGCATACTTGTAATTACTCATACAAGTCAACTTGAAGGAAAAGTTGCAAACGTTAAAGGTCGGGATAAGGGGCGGGGTTAGCGCTCACAGCTTTTATGATGACTGTATGTAGACGAAATCCTGAGAAATCTTTCGTCACTCTTCTTCAGTTGGTCAATAACTGTATTTCGGATGCAGGTTAGCCTTCTAGGTCTGTATTCAGTGTCCAAAAGTTACATCAATATTTACATAAATATTTATGCATTTTCAGAATCGGGTTACGCAAGTACTTAAGCTAATTTATGCACTCCCCATTCAGCTTATGCAAATCACCTAGTGTAGTTGCCAGATTTTTCTTGAGTAGACGTGTTTTTTAAGCGTCCAGACCACCGCATTTAAACAGAAGCACTTGCTATTAAGCACAAAAAAAAAAAAATCAGGCATGAAAAGTGTGGACTGAAGAAGGAAAAAGCGATACTATTAATTAATAGTGTCATATTTAAGTCTTTCATATTGGCCTCAAATGGCATTTAATAGGTTTTTGAGTATATACAGCCCAAAACATACATTTCAGCGTGACATCAAACTTTCAGACAGTGGTGCTGGTCTTAAAACTGGTTTGAGGTCTGAATCTAACCGAGACACACTTCTGCTTTACTTACACGCCACCCCATGTGCTTACGCAACTTCTTAACAGGCTATAGTTACATTTGATGTCTGAAAACCAATGTGCACAATTTCTGTGTGGAACTAAAATCTAGTCTGTTTAAATCTAGACTAGTTTTCAAAGTCCCTAGTTTTGATCTAGTTCGCCGGAGTTTAGACAAGCAAGTATGAAACTGTCTACATTATTCATGTCTGTGGTGTGACCTCAGCTTTAGAGTCTTATTTCACATATAACACGTCCTTACCTTCATTTGCGTGTAAATCCAGTCGAGGAAGGTGGTCACATTTCCATAAACACCCGGCCGGTTCTTGATAGCGCAGCCCTGACCCCAGCTAGTGTCCCCCACCAGCCACCACAGGAAATTCTCCGAAGTGACCAAAGGACCCCCGCTGTCCCCCTAAAAAAGAAAGAAAGAAAAAACAAGAAAATGTTATTGCTAACATTCACATGACTATTCAAGACAGTTTTTCTCCATCTGTGTCTGATATGTATCGGATGCTGACCTGGCACGAGTCCACTCCACCCTCTAGCTTGCCTGCGCAGATCATGTTGTCCGTGATTTGGCCGTTATAAACCTGCCGGCTGTTACACACCGTCCTGCTTATCAGTGAGACTTGAGCCTCACGTAATTCATTGGAGGCAGAACCTTGAGAAGAACATGGATTTACATTCACACGTTCAGCTAAACTCTGGGGTATAAACCAACTCCTTCTAGCTGATATGTCAAGCTACTAGAGCACTCAGTTTTTAAAAGTGTGCGGATAATGTGGATGTAGATCTACTTCTCACTGCTTGTGAGTTTGCTCCACCCAGTCACACTAGAACACAGTGGGATGCTGTATATGTTCATACCTTGACTCACAGTCGCCCCCCATCCAGTAACATAGTACGTTCTTGATGTTGACAAGTCGAGACCGGTGACTGGCAAGCACACTGGACCAATGCTAGCTAAATAAGAAAAAAAAGGGAAAATTTTTGGTTCTGCATAAACCTGATTTCTTCCTGATTTTCTAAAGTTATTGCTTCTGTTTTTGCTCTCTGTGAAACCACTTCCTGTTATCACTTCAGCTATAAACTATCAGCTGTAAGTAACCGTTCCCTCACACAGAGCACAGAAAAATGCAGCTTGTTACAGAGAAACTTTCCTGTGTGGGAAAATGTCAAGGTACAGCTTTACACTCTGGCACTGGAGACTCCTTCCATAAATGCAAAATAAATCTCCTCACAGAAGAACTGCACCATATCAGTATGTTTTACTTATTATTAATATACATAAACCTGTGAATTGCAACTGCACTACTGTCAAAGCTGCTGAGGAAAAAAATGGTAAATTAGCACTGCGACAACTAATTTGACCCAAACTATATCATAAATGAAGAAATTAACCATTTAAAAATCATTCTCAGTGACGCAGTACTTTAATAAAGAGATGTGTTCTAACAGGGGCTGGGAGATGTGATGATATAATATCGATACTGTGTGCAATTATGCATACACTTTTATGAGATATTGTAGTATCGCGATGTCTTTTTTTTTTTTTAAATAACTGAAAGCAGCTGATGTTAAAATTTTGTACATTAAATCTTTTATCTTCTAAATCGTAAATTTAATTATTTGTAATATATATTTTTCAATATTTTTATGCAAAAAGTCATTTTTAATGCAAAAAAATGTGACTGCAAAGACGTAATTTTTATTTTATAATATTTTTATAATATTTATTAAATAAAAATAATCAGTATCGGTATCAGATGCTTTTTTTTTAAAAATGCAACCTCTGCAGTATTTTGCAGGAAACTGTTCGCAAACCTATACATCAGGATACATACCGTGTATTGTAGAAATGCCTCCGAGAAATGCCATCTTATATTTTCTACTTTTAAAATATTCAAATATAAAACGTTACAATTTTCCAGATTTTAATTCTCTTTTTTTCATTTTAAGCATTAATATTTCTTATTCTTTTTTATAAATAATTTAAGTTTTATAAATTAAAACAATAAAAATTATGCATTTGATAATAATTGTTATTTTTATTTTATAATAATTTCGTTATAATTTTATAAAATAATAAATACATTAAATAAAGTATTAAACTTTTTTTTTTAATTCACGTATCGCAGAAATGCGTATGAGAACCGTGATATGATTTTTTTGTCATATCGCCCACCCCTAGCTGTGTACATCTTATGAGGATGTCTTATTTTTCTGACAACACATCTCAAAGTTCCTCTTGTATTGTAACTCACACGACATTTGGAGCGGTGTCCACAGTTTCATCAGCGCGATGTCGTAGTCGTTGGTGTCGGAGTCAAAGCCAGGGTGAGAGATGACCTGCCTGACTGAGCTGCCTGTGGAGTAGGACATCTGGCTAAGGGTCAGATATCCGGCGTACACCTTCCACTGACTCGGAGATGAAAGTCTGCAGAATGACAAAAAGGACGTCACTGAGCAACAGCGGAATAAAAATAAGCAAGAATAAAAGGAGACGCGTTGTGGACTTACGTCTGAACGCAGTGAGCAGCTGTGACGATCCACGATGGAGTGATGATCGATCCTCCACACAGGTGCCTCCCATTGGCCTGCAGACTGACCTGCCACGGCCAGCGCCCCTTAGTGGTCACCACTTGCCCTCCGACGATACGCGTTCCAGGAGCAACAGATCTTCCACAATCTAGAGCACAACACAACGAGGAATTCACAACAGTGTTACAAAATTACACAACTAACTCACTATGGTGCCATGTACTGGGCACATCATGTGACAGTGAATAATGAATTAAAGAAATTTGATTGGTTCATAGTTTTTTCTTTTTTTTTTTTTTTACTTAAATAATGTACTAAATTTTGGTCAGCATTTCTGATAAACAGTTCAGACATGTGCTGATGATTCATAAACAGGACGTTTTGTTTTTCATGTTCCACTAATTCCTGGTGTGACTGGTGGAAAGGGCACCTTCACCACAGCGTAGAAACACTTAACAATCATTTACCGATACACTTCAGGGTCACTGCGTCATTCGTTGAGCAACTCGCACTGGAAGGAGAAGCAATAAACAAATCAGATTTATCAAGGTAGTTGAAGTGTTTAATAACGATAATAATACAAGTATATGATTTACAAATATACTTGCTAACTTTTATTTATATACAATTGGTTTATTTTATATATATAATTTACTGGTGCTGTTACATATTTATTGTAACTGTTTATTATTTTCGTTGCTGTATTTATAATATTAATTTATAATATTAATTTATAATATCAAAACATTCTAAAACACATAACAGATGCAAAAATGCAATAAATAAATAAACACAACTTTAATAAATAAGTAATAAAGGACAGCAAGGGTAAATCCAGATTATTAAAGCACTTGTCTAATGTCTGTTGCCTAGTCTGAGTTTTTCAGTCTTTTATTTAGACATTTCATCATTTGTAGTAATTGTCATTGAGTTATAGCCAATTAATTACTGACTGTAAATTATTTCTTGTATGTACTTAAATAAATGATCATAAATGTGTCAAGCTCTTTAAAATGATGTATGTATGTATGTGTGTGTATATATAAGACAGATCATAAAAGATCACAGAAGATCACAGAAGATCAAGTGGATTATTGCAAAATTCCCTACTCAATTCCCTCAACTACAACTCGATAGATAGATAGATAGATAGATAGATAGATAGATAGATAGATAGATTATAATGAAATGCTGCTTAAAGGATCCCATTTTTACTCGCAGCAGCACTGTGTTAGTTTTGTCCAGTGAACATTTCTGGGTAGATTCAGGGAACTTTTCTGATTCTCTGATTACATGGCTATTGTTGTTAAATGCAGTTTAAATAAGAGTTTTGAAACATAGTTCACTTGCTTACTCAGTCACATTAGACAGAAGATAGAAAGCGTTCCAGAAAGTTCCACATGGTGTCTGGTTCAGGAGTTGAATTAAGTTAAGTTCTGTAAATTGTTATTTGGTATTAATTATTTGGTGTGAATGAAAAATGACTTTTCCCCAGCAGCAGCGTTAGGCTAGGGCATAGTAGTTGAGTTAACAGACCACGCCCACTTCTGGTTAAATCCAAATATGGAAACAGATCCGAATATTTCGAGCCCTAAACGGATACAGATAATGGCACTGCGTTACCCGCTTAAAGAGCAGGGCATGGCCAAATTTAATTGACTAATTAATTAAGTGAATTATGAATTGAACACCAACAACAAAAAGAATAAAGTATAAGAGTAATTACAGTTTAAAATGTGGAACAGACCTGTCAGAGAGAGAGCTATGTACAGGCTCAGAACTGAGTGCATTTGAGTAATCAGATTTGAGGGTCATGTAGCCGTCTGCTGCGCTGGACCCTGGATTTATTGTCCCATAGCTGACATAGTCAGATCTGAAAGAAGAACAAAAAAAATGACATCATGACATTTCTAAAGATTTTTCATGTCCCAGGCTCCTAACAGATTATCCTAACGAGTATCAAAGTTAGACAACGCATAACAGAAGGTAAAACATTTTCTCACCTGGAATATCCGATCTCCTGACATGCTTGCTTCGCAGTGTTGTCCCCCCACCTGTCTGAACACACTACCTTCCATTTTTGGTCCTCACTTGAAAAACTCTGCAGCATGAAATTAGGCCCGAAGAAGCGAACTGGGGGGAAAAACAAACAACACAGCCTTTATCATTTTTTCGAAATTGCCTCCAAATATAACTATGATTCAGTGCTGACTATGAACTTGAGTCGTACAGCAGTGGGCCTCATCCTCGCCTGCTGGACAATCCGCCCGTCCATCACACCACTGCGACGAACGCACACACGTGCTGCTCTGTCCGCACCTCCGTCCCAGCGCACACACTCCATACACTGTTTTAAACAGACCCACGCCGATCAGACGAACTCAGAACTTCCCGAAAAAAGTTCATTCTCACTGACATGATGACTCGTTACTTACAGAAGTACCAGATCAACACGGCCGCTACTGCCAGGATGATGAGGATGAAGATAACCGCTGCTGTTATGCACAGACATCGACTTCTGCTGACTTGTACAAGAAACAAAGTGCAACGAAATATTAACCTGGGACCCACTTTCAGTTTATGGCAAAGGAACACTAACACTAAAGCTTTATATGTTTGCCTCAGTTGATCTAATGGACATGAAAAGTCATTTTAAACCATTTTCCAGTCATTTATAATGACATGGGAAATAAAAGTGTTAAAAAATGATGGAATTCTGTCATTCAGAACCGAAAAGCTTTGTTATGTTTTCTTATATTTTCCTACTAGTGCATAAATCTGATAATATTCCAGATATTTTTATTAGAAAAATTAGAAAATTTTGTGGCTCCATTTCCATCAAAATGATATCTTAGCACTTAAAAATATATCGAATATAGGCAAATTCAACTAGAAGTTCTCTTTATTCCATTGTTTTTAAACAATTATAAAATTATTAAGCCTATTTCTAGATATTTTTTACTCACTCCAAGCTTAAATTGTCTTATTCTCTTGTTGGATCATTTTTCTTCTTTCAAGCATGTTTTGTTCCCAACCGAAAAAGACTGTTTTAATCTTGAACTTAGTTAATATGTCTAGAAATAGGCTTAACGGTCTTGCTATATAATAATTTCATAATGAAAAATATTAGATAACCTCTTCCTTTAGTTAAGATATAGAGCTCCCCTTGTGAAGATATATAAATTGTGCTAATAACAGAGTGGAAAATAAAACAGAAGAAAAAATGTCGTTACACTCGGGTACCTTTGCGTGCCGCTGTGGTATGAGGAAGTCCGGATGTGACGGTGTAGTGTGTGTTGATGGGTGCAGGTGCCACATTCGAGTACTGAGGTACAGGGGGATAATACGGTGGTGGATATCCAGGCGCTTGTGCTGGAGGTCTTTCTTCTCCATAATGAAATCCGTAGTTTATATGAGAGGGGTTATTATGCATCTGGAAGACGAAACGTGAGGAAAAGTTAGTTCACATTTCAACAAACGTAATGTGTAGAAAACACGCAAAAAACTAGCAACATGGACAAAACACCATTTCTGATATATGACTGTATAAATAGCAAATGAGTCATACAGAAATACCAAGTGACATACATCCAAAGGTTTTTGGAAAATGACCTGGACAAATTAAATAAATTGAATAGATGCCCAGAACAATAACACAGTGATGCAGTAATTACAGCGCTCAAAAGGTACTCATATTTTATGGAGAACAAATATAAAAAGCTGAGTGCACTTAGAGCTCTTTCTTAGAATAGAAACCCGGTAACTATGCCAAAGTTAATCATTAACACAATGTAGTAACTATGTGAACTGAGCAATGCATTATGCTCCATTACTAACTGAATGAACATGAGAAGAAATTCTTCGTTGCTCAGTTAACCCTGGTTCAACCACAGTGCTGCTGAATTCTCAATTCTGATTGGTCAGAAGCTGCTGATTAGGTAAAGAATGAAACAGAACAGGGCGCGCTGTTATAGGAAAATAATCCACGGCAGGGCGGTGTAATGCTTAGTACCTCCCGAAGTGTGTTATTCTTCTAATACCACAGCTATTTTGGCAGCAATTACAATTTTTTATTTATTAATCTACGACATGTCATGTTTTTATCCTATTATAGCTTAATTTAAGGTTGTGCAACATCTGTGAGACAAGTTACTTCCTGTTCTCACTCACATTATAGCAGCTTAGGTTATTAACAGTTGTTCCCTGACCAGCCTCTTGTTTTTTTTTTCTCACTCTTGAAGTAAAAATGCTGTTATAGAAAATTAATCAACACCTTCTGACCAATCAGATTTAAGAATTCAACAGCGCCGTGGTGAACTTTTCTATAACAGCAGCTCTATAAGGAGAACATTCATGGAAGGAGTCTCCAGTGTCAGCGCTTTGTAACAGCCCAAGCAGTAAAGCTTTAATTCCGTTTTCTTCGGGACAGAGGAGTTTTACACTTTGTAGTATCTCTGGAACACGATGAACTGAGTTTTTTTCTTTAGAGAGAGAAAAAGAGAATCTGGTGAGGGGAGGACTTTTTATAGCTGCTATAATGTAAATGAAAACAGGAACTAACTTGTAAATGTAACTATAAATGGATAAACGTATGACATGGCTCTTTAGTAAATAAAAATGAAATTATTGGCAAATTGTTGTGCTATAAGTGGAATAAAACACAGCTGTTACTGGAAAGTAATGAACTTCAGAGTAGTAACAGTATCATTGTTTATTTTCCTATTACAGCATGTCCCCAAGTGTTTTAAACCCATTTGCAAAATTAACAGTTATTTTATTATTTAATATTCAGTGAATCAAACAACAACAAGAAGAAACATATTAATGCATTATCATTTAATGGAAACTGAATAAACCTGTAAAGCAACAGAGCACTAGTAATCAATAAAATCCGAGATTAGGAGTAATAAATTAAGCCTATTTAATCAAGCCTACACTAAATTACATTAATTTACCAATTGCACAAATTTATTCCCCTGTAAGTCCCCAGGGCAAGGTCAGTTCCTTTGTTTTTGCTACACACTGAATACATTTGAGTTTGAGATCAAAAGATGAATATGAGACGATAGATCAGAACTTCAGCTTTCATTCCCTGATATTTACATCTAGATGCGTTACACAACTTTTCTTTGAACCCACCCATTTTTCAGGTGATTGAAAATCTTGGAACATGTGTCTGATAGGTGTTTCATGTTGCCCAGGTTGAAACAATTAATAGCTCCGAATGGCTACTCTTGCTTTGAGCCCTGGGTTTTGCTTTGAGCCCTGGGTTTTGAAGACTGCATTTGTTGTTAAAAAGGATAAACCAACATGACGTCCAGAGGCTACTGAGAAGACCAGAGGCCATTGAGAAGACCAGAGGCCATTGAGAAGCCATGAAGCTGAGAAAATCACACAAGCACTGGGTATAGCCAGTACAACAATGTGGAAAGTCCTGAAGAAGAAAGAAACCACTGGTGTACTAACAAGCAGACATCGAACAGGTTGGCCAAGGACCTATTGGGTTGGGCAATAGATTTGAAACCAGTCTAACGTCTACATGTTTTATACAGGAACAAACAACACAGCCATATCTGTATCTGTAATATAATACGGTATGTCTGTCAATAAACTACGCTTATAAACATCAGCTATATCTATTCTGTTGCATCAGAGAAATTATCATCACCTCAAGACAGCACCTGATGCTTTGTAAGAGTAGGCATGTTATGAGTAGTCATCATCCATATGGCCTTTGTAAATGTTACTCTCTTTTCTTGAATTTATTCTCTCTTTATAGTGGACTATTTATTCCTTTAAGAGTTTTTAAAATATATATAGTTTTTATGATTTGTCCGTTATTTATTTATTTATTTATTTTACGTCTAGAGGTATGGACTTACAAGCCATACATACTGAAGACATCATACATACCACACTGAAGAGTTTGTCATTCCCTCACACAAAACAATGAAGTCATAAAAAAAAGGTAACAATCGACACCACAGCATGAGTCGTTACACAGGAATATGGTGTTAATTCCAACCCTGTAATAATATTTAATAGTATTACTGGTAACAAAGCACGATGCATTATTCAATTCAATTATTCAATTATTTAATTAAAATAGTTACTAAAAATAGTTACATGACTGGCATCTGTATAGTTATAGGCTTAGTAAAGAACCTTACTGTAATAATACTGTTCACCAATACATTAGTTTGTGCTGTAAAAATGACTGTGCAGGTTTGGTTATATTAAAGTATTATAATCTTATATACGCTTGGACACCTGACCATCACACCCATATGTGGGTCTTCCCCAAATGGTTACTACAAAGTTAGAAGAATGTGTCTAGAATGTTTTTGAATGATGGAGCATTATACCCTTCGATTGAACTAAGGGACCCAAAGCTGTTCCGGCATGACAACGCCCTTGCGCACAAAGCAAGCTCCATAAAAACAGGGCTTGCCAAGAATGTGTGGAAGAACGTAAGTGTCCTGACCGTAACCCCATTAAACACCTTTAGGATGAATTGCGTGCCAGCTCTTCTCGCTCAACATCAGTGCCAGACTTCGCTAAAGCTCTTGTGGCTGAATTCCCTCAACCACACTCCAAAATCTAGTGGAAAGCCTTCCCAGAGGAGTGGAGGCTCTTATAGCAGCAAAAGAGGGATCAAGTCCATATTAATGCCGGTGGTTTGGGAAAGGGACGTTCAACAAGCACATATGAGTTTAATCATAAGGTGTTCACATACTTCTGATCAAGCTCTAAGTCATTTTATACTGATTAACAAATCAGTACAAATGAATGACAATATTTGTGATGGGTTTGTTGTTCATTTTGTTGCTTTTATAGCTGAGTTACATTATTACAGGAACCTTTTGGGTTAATTAACTGTCAACACGTACATTCCTGTATATTAAGCCTACAAACACAATAATTATGCACTACTGCCAGGAACTAGCATTAGTGAAGACAGTTTGTAATCCTGTAACAAGCAGAAGCCTTGTCAAAAGGAACAGTTTGGCAAAAAAAAACAAAAAACAAATAATTTACAAAAGTTACGGTGTCTGAAATTTGCACTGAAGCTACAAGGCTGATGTATCTACTAGAAGTAACAGAGGGCCGTAGCATTTTCCATAAAAATATGGCTCCTTTTTTTAAAAAAAGCAAGTAGCTTGTGTAGAATTTACCTGTTACTTGATTGTCCATTTGAAAGAAACTAAAAAGCTCCTACTGTTCTGAAAACCAATGAATACTCAGTTCTTTTAAACCAGGAATTACTATAATCCATTATACAAACAAAACTGCACCATGGAGCTGAATAATATAGGGTTACTGAGACAGCCGTCTTGAAAAACCAGAATGTCTGTTTGGCTGTTTGAAGACAGAAAGTAAAAAGTATATTGTGTTAGTATGATACTGGGCCATGGAGAGCCACCAGAACAGCTTCAGTGATCTTCAGTTGAAGGTGTCCAGTTCTACATGTTTCTGGAACAGTGCTGGAGCGATGAACAACATTCTTCTAAATGACATTCCCAAAATTCCCAATCGGTGTGATGGATAGCAATGATTTACATCATTTTCCTCATTAGTGAGCTCTCATGCCCTATGGTTTTGTGTGTGTGTGTGTGTGTGTGTGTGTGTGGGGGGGGGGGGGGGGGGGGGGGGGGGGGGGGGGGGGTTTGTTGTGGAGTCATCCTGGAATAGATCACGCCCATAATGAAGAGATAATCATGATCAGTCAGAAGAACTTTGTATTGATTTGCGGTAATGAGCGGACCCAAACCGTGCCAGCAAAATAAATCAAATAAATAAATGCAACCCCGTCCCCATGATATAACCAAGCCACAGGTTTTTCCTATAATTTGTCACACATCTATAGTTTAATTTCCACACGAGATCGACTTCTAATAGTTGTTAGCTAGAATAAGCCGAGAGCTTCAGTGAAAAATAAAGAAACAATCTAACCATGTATTTCGAATGATCGAGGACATTTGGGGCAAATAAAACTTTTCCAAGTGAAGTATTCCTTTAAGAAGTCACTTGCTGTTTTTGCTGTAGTTAGATCTTCCTAATAAACTGGTACGCAGGTACACACTGAGCTGCCAGCTTCATATACATCTCCTAACTAATAAAATAGCAAAGACAGTAAAAGAGTGTGGTTTACAGTGCAACAACCCTACACCAGAGTCATATTCTGCTTCTGTATATATTTACTAGGATAAAATCAGCAAATGGATGAAAGCTTTCTTAAAAGAACTTACCTCGGAGCCCTGTTGGTCTCTTCTGTCTGACCAGCGTTTGTCTCCTCCTTTCTCACGCTGTCTGGCCACCTTTCCTGTATTACTGGTAATGAACAGCCACGGGCCACACCTTTTCCCTGTGCACGTGCCAGCCTATTAGGCCTCATACTTCACTTATCGCTTCAGAGTGAACAGCACAATTTCCTGAGTCACGCAGGTCAGAAATAGAACTATTGGTTCTTGGAGTCATATAACACTGCAAGTGAGAAAACGACAGTATGGATGTGTTTGCATTTCTGGGGCCCGTGATACGTGTGTGTGCTTTTTGCATGCGCATTTGTTATTCAAATTAGATTAGACTACAGTGAGACAGAGGGGAAAAAAGAGAGAGTGGGAGTTTCAAAGACATATTATAAGATTATTTGTTTCTGCCTTTAGTGAGGAGATGTATGTGTCTTTCTGAATGTGATATGAATATTTTTCAGCAGGGTTGCCAGGTTCATGGTTTTCCAAGTGACTTGTTTTATTAGATTTTAACGAAAATAATTAATGTACTTTCATTTTGTTTGTTTTTTCAATTATGTTTAAATTGTATTGCATTGAATGTATTTAGTTTTATTTTAACCGCTGTGTTTTTCTATCTTTTAATAATCTGATTTTCAAAGGAAAATGCAAAGTCCATTAAAGTTTAGTCGTTAAACTATGAAAAGAAAAAAAAGAATAAATCCCCCACGGTATTTCCTTGTTCATTTCAAACACCGGGAATGGAGTTACTTATGGTGACCGGATCATTGTGTGTGGTTAAGATCAGCTGGCTAAACAGTCTCAGATTGCACTCCTGTGCTCTGCATTTTAGTGGACTTTATCAAGTTAAAACCCGCATCCGTTAACACTAGCAGTCTTTCTCGGTGCCTGGGCTGAGATGGATACGGATGAAAAGAACACCATTGCATTAAACATTAATCAGATTTTACACTGAGCTGTGAGTTTATTAGTTACTAGCTCGGTATGTTTACATATGTACAGAGTTTATTAGGTACAGCAACAGAAACTCAGTGACCACTACAAGGCAAAGGTTTTTAACACCCTGTAGTTCAGCACAACATTTAATTGACCTCATGGGAATAAACCAGATCTAATATAATCAGAAAAGGTCCAAATCTTTATCACTCTACTTAGGCATTCCATGTGTTTTACAGTTAAAGCTCAAGCTGTCTACCAGTCTTATCTACAAGCTGAACAGCTTTACCTTTAAAACACTCATTTATCTGAAAGTGAGCAGTGAATAATTTCACTTATTATTTGGCAGCAATACTGATTAAATTGATGAATTCTTCATTCAGAAAGTGTCCACTGGGTTTCTACTGTATAAACAATATCAATGCACTCATTCTAATACGTTATCGTAATACGTAACAAACCATTCACAGGGCGAACATGTCACCTAAACAGGTTTAAAAACATGTAATTGTCATTACGTTGGCGTTTTCTGTAAGATGTTTGTTTAATATTTATGGAAGGAGTCTCCAGTGCCAGTGCTTTGTAACAGTCAGGGGTAAAGCTGCAACTTCACAAGAAAAACTTGAGGACAGACAAGTTTACGCTCTCCTGTTTCTTGGCAAAATGTTCATATTTTAGCTGAGAGTTATGAGTCATTGAGGGAAGTGTTAGTGTTAGGGGATATGTCAAATGTCTTCATGCGCTCATTTTAGAACAAAACACCCAAAACGGAAAAACACAGAAAGAAGGGCTTGGCTTTGTTAAAGAATGTCACAAATCCTGCATGCTGTATCATGCGCACACGCACGCACACGCACGCACACACTCACATAGACGCTAAAAAGCTCTGACACACCAAAAGTAGGTTCAAGAAATTCAATACTATTACATGTACAAGTCAAGTGCAAAAGTTTGTACACCCTAAAATATTATTAGCAGAAAAATCAAAATGTCGTCACTTCAAAAGTTTGCTTGTTCCTTTCTGAATGTGACAATCTTTTTTTTTTTTTTCCAGGAAGTCAGAAGGGTTGCCAAGTTTGTGGCTTTCCTGAATTATTTTATTTAATTCTGTTTTAATATTATTTAGTTTTCTGTCATTAATAATCTGTGTAAATAGAGGAAACCTGCTATGTTCTAAATGTTTAGTACATTTGTTTCATTAATATATGAAATGCTAAAAATATGTTTTAGTTTCCTGGATTTTACTGTTTATATGCATTAAAAAAATAATAATAATAATTTAATTTACTTTTTAGATTGTTGTCTTGTAGCACTCATTTTTTGCTACTGATTTGGAGATAAATTGCACAACAGAGGTACATTTCCTTTTCCCCTGCTTTCCTGTAAACCTGTATTTACTTTAAAATTTCTGACTAATAATCACTAAGCATGCAGTACAATACATTTTGTCATCCTGATTAAGGTGACAAATATTAGGCTACAGAGGTCAAAGTTCATTTAGACAGTGGTTTAAAATATAATCCGAGTCTGGTGTTAATGTGTATCCCGTAATTGTGCAACTTTCTAAAAGTGCGGTTACAGCATACGGATCGTAGAGACTGTAGATAAGTTCTCTTGGACACTGTGTAACAGGTTGCTCTTAAATGTTTTTCAGCAGCCCCTGAAAAGGCACAGGAAGGCTTTAATGAGTATAAAACCTGCTTCTCTGCGTAGTAATCTTCTGTCTTTGAGGCGGAGAACTCTCTGTGTTCACTACGCTGTTAGTGTTTGACGTGAGTGTGCACTATGCAGATGTGACTAAGGTACAGAAGCAGACCAGAGTGATACCAGGAAATGAGAGCTTAGCCAGCGTTTTTTGCATCATGGGATAAAGTGCACGGACTGCACGGAGTAAATTATTTGACGTGATGCTCCTTTGAATGATTTACATAGCTGCTGGGTTTTGCAATACAAGACTTTTGTTCAGTAACAAACGTTGTACCAGGAAACTCTAGCTGCTTTTTTCCCCCCCATTGGCCACCTATTCAGTGCCAGAGCTTCCAGTTTTTCGTACCTGTGGGGATAGCAAAATTATTTGTTGCTGATTGGCTGTGTATAATACATCACACCTGTGTTTCTTATACACAAACGTTTCATCTACTATTATCCCAAATCATGTACATCCCATAATATTACTTTACTCACATCTGGAAATAATTCAGTAAAATCACTATATAGTAAAATGGCATTAATATAGAAATATAAAAACGTATAGGAAATATATAAACTTTTTATATTATATAAAGATGTTATATATTAGCATAGAGTACATATATAACTGCCTAAAACAGTGAAGTGTGGGATGCTGGAGGAAGAGGCGGAGCCATCAGAGGGTGCTGTGGTTTAAAATTTTCTAAATAGATTTTTCAATACACCAAGAAAGCAAAACAAAGCGAGGTACCGCACACTGATATGTTATTTCTGATTAAAGCCAAGTGTTCATGTTGGAGATGTTAACACACTGCTTGAAAAATGTACGCATGACGTGAAAAGTGTACATATAGAGCACAGTGAATGATCTGAGATACAACCAGGGCCGCCACTTCGTAAAGTTCCTGGAAACATGATTTCAGATGTTAAAAAATATTTGTGATACTGAAGGTCCATAACTGAATAAGCATTTGCAAATGGTTAGGATTCAAGAAATATATATATATAAACCTAACTACAATTTAATTACAACTAAAAGCTATTAAAATCCCTCCTATTTTAGTGTGTGTGTGTGTCAGATGGCATAATGATTGACAGCACCGTCTCCCTGGAAACAAACAACTCATGAAGTGGTGTTGCTACAAACTGCTTGAACACTAGAGCTAGAAAAATGACCAGACATGTATTTATAGTGTGTGTAATAGTTTAAAAAAAACTATGCTGGATGTCCCTTATGAAAAAACAGTTACTTTGGTACTTTAAGTTAACTGTGTTTATTGTTATGGTAGCTTTGGTTAGCGTGTTAACCGGAACACTACCATGGGTTTACTACAGTGTTTTAGTTAAACAGTGGTACTGACAGTGTTATTGTAGTATCTTATAGGAATTTTTGTTGTTGTTGTTGTTGTTCTACTCAAACATGTGGTACTTATGTTAGCTGTTACTAATAGTAAAATTATGACAGAGATTATTTTTTTCATCTTCATTCATTTATTCATCTTCGGTAACCACTTTATGCTAGAATCCATCCCAGAACACTGCGTATATACTCTTGATGGGACACCAGAACATCGCACAGCACCATGGGCGCACACGCACACCCACACCCACACACACACACACTCATTCACGCATACAAGCAATTCCTCACAGTATCCATCTGCGTGATTTTTGCAAAATGGGAGGAAACCAGAAAACCCAGAGGAAACCCACATGGACACGGGGAGAACATGCACAGACACTAACCCAAGCTCAGGATCAAACCCTGTGCCCTGGAGCTGTGACGTGACCGCACTATCTACTGCAGAACTGCTCTTTTCTTTTCTTTTCTTTTAAAAACACATTTACTTTTGATTAGGATTAGCAAGGGCACTAACACACTGAATGACATAATAATGAAAGGATAACGGTCACTTTTACCTGTTTGGCTCTCTCTTTCTCAGTAGGCTGGACTCTCTGAGAACTTCCTGTTGTGTGAAAGTCAAGTTCAGGTTCTCTGAAGTCAAGGGCTGGATCTCAATACACCGTCTGATCACATGGCATGTTCATGCTTTCATTTTAAAGTGTCTATGACTCTCCATGTCAACACTGCTCACAAAATTCTCAAGAGCTGCATTGAAACACTGCCAGGGCTAAAACTGTAGCACTTTTCCTTGATCAAAAGCAGCACCTGTTCCTAATGAATGATGAGAGAGTTGCAGAGCAATGGCGCCCTCTGCGATTTACTGTGTGGAGCTGCAGGAAAGAGTCCATTCAACCGACAGTGAAGTGATGGGAATTCCGGCTCTTTTCAGTGAGTCAGATCATTTGGCTTACCATTAAGAGTCGACTCACCAATAAGAACCAGCTCTTTTTGCTCCCAAACAGCTCATTGCTATTTTTTTTTCAGAAACCGAACAAAGATTACAATGTTTTCTATACAAGTTATCATTCTTCTTTGCCCAACTATGGCTGGAATTATGAAATATTACTCGTGAATCAGATCATTCGGCTCACCAAAAACAGCTGACTCACCAAGTCGACTCACCAGTAAGAGCTGATTCTTTCAGCCTCCAAGTGGCTCACTGGCATTTTTTATAAACCATACCATTTTTTTTTAAACAATACTCATGATACCAGTTATTGTCCTTTCCTACGTGTGAAATTGTGAAATCGTACACGTGAGCCAGATCACTTGGCTCACCAATAGGAGCTGACTCACCAACAAGAGTCGATTCACCAGTAAGAGCCGATTCTTTCGACTGCCAAACGGCTCACTGCCGTTTTTTTCTAAACCATACAAACTATACAATATTAACAATACCAGCTGATGTTCTTCCTGGCCTAACTATGGCTGAAATTGTGAAATCGCTTGTGTAACAGTAAAAATAAAGAGTTATTCAAAAGTGTTGTTCTGAGAGTCGACTCAGATTCCTGCATTCATGTTTTTGTCTCTTCTGTAGGAGAAGTGGAATTAGGATGGAATATCCTATAAGGACAGTACATCCATGAAAACAAGTGAATCTTCTTATTGAAGTAATGACACAGCAGGGATGATAAAATTACCTCAGGAATTAGGAGTCAACGTTTGGGCAATTCACAATTAGGCAGTTATCATCATCACAAATTAAACACAATTAGGCAATTATCATTCCCTGAAGATGATGCAGGATTGTCTGCAGTCACTTAACACACACAGCTCAAAGGAGCTGTCCAATATATTAATATATTGAGCTTGATCAGACAAATACTACAGGGAGAAGAAGCCATATACCTTTATGGGAGATTTTCGAAGCTATATTTTAATTTGCTGACGTTTTAGGTTTAAAAAAAAAAAAAAATAGCAGAGTCATTTGGAAGAAATTATAAAGATGGCAGAACTTCCCGCTACTTTGCAAGCTTTCTGTTTATTTAAAAATAAATTAATTCATTAATTAATTTAAAAAAAAAACAGTTGTTTCCCCGTACGACAGTAATGCATGAATGGATGAATGAATACCCTCAGTTTTTCCTCAAAGCTTCTACCAAAAGAAATAAATGTAAATGTTAATATTAATGACTGAACACAGAGAACAACTAAAACAACTGGTGACCTCTTTTATTGCAGCTTCAGCATGTTTTTTAAAATAACCTCTACACTGGAAAACAATAAGAAGAAACTTTAAATAATGCTAATCATAAATATGCTACTTGATGAACGTTTAAAATGTTCAACCAAAAAAAAAGAAACAGACCCATTAAATAGCTCTCTGATGCAGACAGAGGGAGTGACCTATTCTGGAGTGACTATAACCACAAAGAGCCGTGGTTATGGAGTTGTACTGTCCGGTATTTTGACCTCAGAGACACTGAATACGAGAATAAACAGGCTACAGTTTCTGGATGAGAACAGACGAGGCTCCACCCCCGCCGTTGCAGATGCCTGCCAGGCCGTACTGCCCGGGCTTCAGATGGTGCACCATGTGTCCCACAATCCTCGTCCCAGACATTCTGGGAGAAAAATGAAAACAAAAACAAAACAGGAATTAAGAATCATGATCCAGGAAACAGGTTAACTGCACTTACGAACCTGAGACAATCCTTTTCTAATTGTGTGACTGCACTGTCCACACATCTACACCTGAGATGAATAATGACAATATATATGAACTGGACTGTAATCCGTACCCGATAGGGTGGCCGAGAGACACCGCTCCACCGTTGACGTTCACTTTGCTTGGGTCGATGTCCAGCATCTTAATGTTGGCCAGAACAACCAAACTGAAGGCCTCGTTTATTTCCCACATGGCCACATCCTCCTTCTTCAGCCCGGCCGCACTGAGCACCTACACCATAACACAACTCAATACAGAGCTCAGAGACGCGTTATCGCGACTCTGTTATCTAACTGAAAGACAAACAGCGGCTCACCTTGGGCATGGCGAAAGCTGGAGCGATCGGGAAGTCGATAGGAGCCACGGCAGCATCAGCAAACGCTGAGCATTAAATACAGTTTGGTTTAATAAAGAAGTGCAGTGCAGTTTAAAAAAAAAAAAGAAAAGAAAAACAGTTAGAGAGATGATAACTTGTATCTGGTTAATACGATGTTAGATCATTGATGTTGGATTAAAATGCTCGAAATCTCTCACCCACAATCCTCGCCAGTGGTGTGACATTAAGCCTCTTTGCTGCGTCTGCCGTCATGAGGACAACTGCAGCCGCGCCGTCATTCAGAGTGCTAGCGTTAGCCGCTGTCACCGTGCCTGGAAGTCATATACACGCAAATCCATTTAGCATATTTTGATAAACAGCATGTTATTTTTCTAAATGTTGCAGACATCTGTTTTTCCAGTCACCGCTGCTACGATTTTTACTTCCTCTACCAAAGCTATTAGACACTCAAGGGCATGTTAGTGCCACACTAATAACACCTTACTGTGACCTTCCTGTAACTGCTGACGAACACGCCTAATGTAAAACATTAACAAGTCAACATATAATTAGTCTAATGCAAAAACCAAGAATTAGTCCTTACCGTTCTCTTTCTGGAAGACAGCCTTCAGTTTGGGCACTTTGTTAAAATCCACCTTCCTCCACTCTTCATCCTCCTTAACGACGACATCTGGCTTGCCTGGATCAAAACATAGAATAGTACAGCATTCACATCAGCCAGTTTCCTTAAAGGTGCAGTCTGTAACTTTTAGAAGTGCTTCTAGACCTGTGATAATCACAATATTTCAGTGACATCTTAGAAAATACTGACTTGTAATGCTGCAATTGAACGATAAGAGTTTTGTTGGATTTGTTTCAGTAATTTTTCTGGCCCGGAAATTAGCTCCTAAGCTCTACCCCAAACCACAGAGCGTCTGAACTCCTGCTCCTTATCTCTTGTAATTGTAAGGAACATCTGATTTGTATTTGATTTCAACAGAAAGGTCTGTTGTGAATGTAGTTCACCTTATAGGGCTCACAAATCTATATTTTAAAAAAAATAATAATAATTACACACTATAGCTTTAATCCCCAGGTGTCTGTGAAACATAGTCAGGAGGTCTATTGGCTTAAATTCGTTTAACTTTAATAAACAAGTCAGCTTCTAATATAAGCAAATTATAAAGAAATGTTTACTGGAATCGTATTTATAATTGAATTGAATAAAATGTGTAGTGTAAGTGTAAAGATCAGGAAGAAAAGCTATATGCCGCCAATTAATTGTCAAAACACTGCTGTACACGTTTAAATAATGCAGTTCGTGTTGAAATCAAAGGATTACGTTCATGAAAGAATTCTGTACTGAAGGGATGCGAGCTTCGTGGCAGCAAATCGACTGAGACGCTCTGATTTAATGTATATGAACGCATCATCACAGCTTTGTACACTTTGTGGTGCAGTAATAAGCAGACCTTATATAAGACTGACCTTTTTGTGGGATGCTAACTGGAACCACCTCTTTGGCCAGGATTCCCGACTCCCAGGCTGCTTTGCTGCGCGTGTACGAGTTAATGGCGTAGGTATCCTGCTCCTCTCGGGAAATGCTGCTCTTCTTGGCTGTGTTTTCTGCACAGTTCCCCTAAACACGAAACACAGGGGTCATGAAGGATGCGTGTAAAGTTCGACTCAACACAATTCTTAAACCAGGGAGGAAGTTACCATGTGAAATTTGTTGTAGACATCCGTAAGGCCGTCCTTCACGATGAGATCCTCCATCTTCACCCCGCCATAGGAAGGCGCCTCTCTCGCCATCACATAAGGAACCTGAGACATGCTCTCCATGCCGCCTGCTACCATCACGTCCTAAAAACAACATTACTCAATCATTTAGATTCAAATGCTAAAAAAAAATCCATCCATCCATCACAGGAAGCGACTACATAACCTGAGAGGAAGCGTTTTTTTTTTTCTTACCTGGTTACTATAAATAATAACTTCAGCCGATGTTTTGTCTATTAGGAATTTATAAACTTAATGTAATTTATTAGTTACTGTATAAACATCGCTGTATATTCTGGTAATAATAACGTAGGGACGATTACGTCACTGTATTTTGCACAAGTATACAATTTATTTTTAAAAAAACGTTAGGACCGGTACCTGGTGCCCACACATCAGACTCTGTGCAGCCATCATGATGGACTTCATGCCCGAGGCACAGACTTTGTTAATTGTCGTTGCTTCGGTGGAGAGAGGCAGACCTGCACGGTAAAGAGCAAAAAAAAAAAAAAAAAGATCAAGGTCACGTACTGCGTGGAGAGAAACATCTATGTTGTATTTTGTGGTTTCTATCTTACGTATTTCATGCCACCTTGCTGTACTTGTGTTTTCATGATTTATTTTTTGAATTTACATAATGATTATTACATAAAATCTCATAGAAACCCATCTATAGATCAAAATCTTTGATTTATAAAGGTCTATCGGGATTTTGGGAAAATGTTAATAATTTTTTAATATATTAGGAACATATTACTACTACTTCTGGCATCTAAACAATGTTGTTACTGTTGTTATTAGGATGAGATTAGGCCAAGATGAGGCTGTACAGAGTTCAAGGACTTGATATATATATGTGTGTGTGTGTGTGTGTGTGTGTGTGTGTGTGTGTTTGTCAGCTGTTGTGCGATGCCCTTTTGTACCACAGTCGTACCGGCGCCTAGAAGAGCTTGTCGCGTTGGTGCTTGCCCTTCACCCGCCTGCAGCACGTTGCCCATGTACACCTCCTTCACCTCCTCCGGTGGGATTCCTGCAACCGGCAGACCAAAAATTGCCACCTCAGGCTACTCTGTGGAGTATGTATCATTCACATGCAACCTCGGAACAAACATTACACAACTCATGCTTGTCCCATTATTCACTCGGAGAAAATAAGCAGATGTTCGATTGCAGTAGGTCTTTACCTGCCTGCTCAATCGCTCCTTTAATGGCAATGGAGCCCAGCTTGGTTGCAGGAAGTGTAGAGAGGCTGCCCTTAAACGACCCCATAGGGGTGCGGACTGCGCTGACAATGACAACTTCCTATCGGGGCGCAAAAACGCATTCTATTACTTTAACATCTTTCTGTATAGAGCAGAAGATAAAAGATGTGGCTCTGTGACTTCTTCATGCACAAAAAAAGTCTGAACCCAATTATTTTGGTAAATCACGTGACAACACAAACTTGTTTTTAACAGCAATATGTGCATTTAAAAACTTTAAAAACACAAACTATGTCTGTATTACAAAATATACACATTATATAAGGAATTTAGTCAATAATGTTATAAAATGTATATTGCAAAGTTGACTGTTTTTCCTCTAAGCTCACTAAATCACTGAAGCTGTTCAGGCTACCAGTAGGCGAATAACGTCACTTCCGTACAAAAAAAATCGCTACCGGAAGTAGAAAGTTTATATTAGGTTACTAATATTAATATTAAGTAATATGTATATTTTTCTTGTCCATACAAAAACTGGAAAATATGTCTTTTTTTCTTTACAGTATATACACTTCTTCCGCATACATTAGTTGTGTTGCCATGGTAATTAAATGCGAGCATTTGATTGGACAATTGCATCCACTGCAAGAATTTTATTTAATATTTACAGCTCACATTAAACTCCTGAAAAACACCCCCACCCCCCATAAAAAACGTTTACAATTATTATACTATAATTATTATAATAAATTAAATTCATTTATTTATATTCAGTAACTCACATTGAGAGTCGGGCGTGAGGTGTAGGTCCTGGCCACATACTTGTGTGCCTGAAAAGACATAATATTTCTTTAAAAACCATGTTTTGGTGATGAAAGCGAACATGTTTATGTGTTAAGTGGCAATTCAGCGAGTCAAAAAAATCACTCATATAAAGCTACATGAAATATAACCTCTTTATCCTAGTTGTCAGAAAGCTAGAGGCCTGCAGCTGCTATCAGACACAGGCTGCATCCCAAACCGCGCCTTCCTGCATACATAGTGCACTCCAAATAGCATACACGTCATTTCTTCCGCCGCGTATGAAGTGCACTTAATGAGGCAGCACAGGTCCGTTTGGGATACAGTCCCGCCTACTAGGGACCTTCTCGAGCTGTGGAGGAGCAGACGAGCATGCTAGCTGGCTAGACATTTTCCTGTTGACTCAGGGGAACTAAAGTAAAGCTCAGGAATCGATTGAACTTGTACCTACTGTTTATTTTTCACTTACCAGCCGTCTGCAGAGCTGAGTGCGTGTGCTGAAGAGTGACATCGCGGCGAGAAAACAAGTTTCACCTTCACCTCGGGGGAAAAATTGCTTTCAGAGAGAACAGCCAATCATATTGGGGAGGTGTGGTTGCGTCACGCCTCCTCTCAAGAACTGTGGGTAGTGTAGTTTTATTTGTGATTGGGCTTTGTAGTCATACAAGCCTGCATTTCTCATATGACTTCATTCCCGTGTGTGTGTGTGTGTGTGTGTGTGTTGGAATGTTTAAAATGAATTTTATTGGGTTTTTCCACTTACAGACTTTTATTTAGAAAAAAAATGTCGTTTAGTGTTTAATGTTTCAGAAATAGTTTTGTAATATCTACATAGGCCATGTGTTATTTAGGCATCCACTTCCCCCCGGCTCAGATCTGACGTGTGCTCAGTTATTCTAAAATTACACACGATACATGATTTTTTCGGGGAATTTCCAAGCGCTGGTTTATCTCCTAAGGTGAATAGGTGAAGGCTAATACATATGTCCCTCAGTCAAGACTAAAGCCAGCCACTGATGAACTAACCATGCTTGGAGAAGACGCTATCTACATGCTCTCTACGTTTACATATAGCTAGCTTTGCTCTGATTGACAGGAGAGAGAAGAAAGAGCAAGACAATTCAGGTGCAGATCTCACGACCTACAGAAGATAAGGTGAACTCTTAGACAGTTCCCCCTGCGCCTCCCGTTTTCATGATATCATCATGTAACTGTGATCAACAGCAAAACAGTAACAGTAAGCCCGAAAAACTCTTTTGTTCAGGCGAACAAACGTGATACGACGTGATATAAAACAGCGTTTATACACCTTTTCTTCTTATGAAAGAACATGAGTGTGTTTAGAATCAGTCATGTGTTCCTGTAGAGTGTTTAATGAATTGTTTATGAAATGAGAAAAATAGTAACCTGGCTTGAGCAATCGTGATGATCATTCACACCTATACACTCTTAGAACCAAGTCGAATCCTCAGTGGGAGCCCTAAAGGTACTATCTAGGATCCTACAACAAAGTATTCATCAAATGTTCCGAGCTAGAACAATTTTCAGAACCTAAGAACCCTTAACTATACAAGGAACCCCTTGAAGAACCCTTTTGTAAGAGTCCACGGTTGATTTGGACAGGTGAGGACACAGCAACTGCACCTTGTTCTCCATCTTCTCTGTGCTTTTCAAAGATTTGTTTAACTTTTATCATTTTTGGGTTTTTTTTGTTGAATAAAAGAGTTTTACGAGGATGTTTTCAGCACTACATGTTGCTCTGATGTTTTGGGGGTTTTATTTTTTGGTTTTAATTTGCTTTTTAGTTCATTTCCTTACATACATTCGGCCTCATCTATCAATCTTTTACTAAAGTTGTGTGTATGCATTTAGTGATGCCCACAAATCTCCATAAAAGGTCAAGAGCACAGAGGGCCGGAAACACGAAATGACTACTAAACAGAAAGAAAAGGCAGAAATTGAAGTTATTTTGACTCACTTCTATGCCAATAAAATATGTAGCAGGGTAACTGAAAAGGTCACAACCTAGAGACAAATTACAGAAAAGGTGAATTAGGTGTGAATTAAATTTGGTATGACATGAAAATAGAGGAGAAAAGCTTTTTTAAAACACTTTCTCGATGGCCTTCTTAGTCCCTGACCCAGTGAACTAGCATGAGGATGTGTTTTTAAGACTTCAAAGTGTGTGTGTGTGTGTGTGTGTGTGTTTAGATCATTAAAGGGGTTGAAATGTTTAAAATGAATTTTATTGGTGTTTTTCCTTTTAAAAAGAGTTTTATTTACAGTAGAAAAATGTTTAGAGGTGCAGCGTGTAATGTTTTAAAAATATATATAAACATTTACAAGATACAAAAATTTCCTAATACTCCCTAGGAAAAGTAGGATTTGAATACAATACGTGTTTTTCATTTCTGTAGGATTTCCATTTTTCTGGCACAGAAATGATCTTTGCCCGCACACAGGAACAAAGCTGCTCAGCTCCACCCCTTTTTTTCTTTCAAGACATCTCCAAAATATCTGAAATGGTCCACTACAGACTATTCTAGACAAATATATCTGTAACGGTATTAAACTGCATTATGGGTACATGGCAGGTATTCTGTACCTGTTAAAGGCATTGACGTATTGCAAGGCATGGTGGGAATTCGGAAGTGCACTGTGCTTTTGGAATATAAAGTGGCAACACTTCAGATATAATGCACTAGTTAATAAGGTGTGATTTTGGAGAGGAATTGAAAATTACATACTGCCTCTTTAAGGCCCACTGATTTTTAGGAAAATTATGATAACAAAATATCCTCATATTGCTCATACATCCAGGTAGACAGAGATGAGCTCTATAGATGTTCAGTTATGAAATATTTATATCAAACTTAAAAATATGTAATTCATGACATTTTGCTCAGTAGCAGTTCAGCCATCCATAGTTCAGAAGCACACGGTTCACAGTTCTGGTCCTGTAGTTGTATTCTGTTTGTCTGGCTCCATCAGAGAAATACAGGAAACCTGCAGAGTAAAAGGAAAATGATAAAAATTAAACACATACGTGAGTCTGTATTTGGGTAAATTAAAACATGCATATGATCCAGACCTAGTTTTAATTAAGAAGAGGTATTTTCAGCGCATGTTTACCGTAGTTTTCAAAAGCAGCGTCCACTTTGGTGCCGATACCCGGGAAATCTACGTGAATGGGTTTGGGGAAACCAGCGTCCATCTTCCCAGTGTTCTCATTAAAGCTGATTAAAAAAATTAATTAAATTATTATTTTTTAAAATTAAAAATACAACAGTTAATTAACTCACATGCTTTTGCATAATAATAATAATAATAATAATAATAATAATAATAATAATGTATTAGGATATTATTATTATATGAATTACCTCCAATATTTATCACCAATAAAGAACAGAGTGCGCCTCGTTGAGTCTACATGCACCGCAGAGTCGATCTTCTTGACTAACGCCGGAAAGCCAAACTGTGAAATGTGCTTCGGATATCCGGGTAAGATGGAGGTCGCTTTCACACCCCAGTAGTACTGACCTGCACAGTCACACACACACACACGTTTATACTCCATGAATATCTGCTGTGTGAATGTGAGAATGTTTAAAATGTGATAGACTGAAAGTCACACCTCTGAAAAGGAAACTGATGCTTTTTGCTCTGAGCTCGTAAGCTGCATCGACAGACGTGATGGAGGGCCACGTGGACCTGATTAGAGTCTGTGGAATTCCTTTCAGCAGGGTGCTTTTCTTCCAGTAATAGCTTGTAAGAAAGAAAGATAAGGTTTAGTGAACAAATCTATCCATCTATCTATCTATCTATCTACAGTCAACTCCAGAAATTTTGCCACCCTTCAGCAAACATAATAGTATAAAACACCTGGGAAAAAAATTGAATACCTTTCTTCTAACAAAAGTTGTTCATATAGGAATTTGTTTTAAACAATCTTTTCTCATAACAAAAAATTCATGCCTGGCAAAATTACTGACACCCTTGAACAATGTTTTAAAAACTTGCTATATAGAATACAAAAGAAACTGTCTCTGCCAGGAGGTGAGGAGTGGCCATAGGTAGATTTTCTTTAATGATAGTGTCCTCAAATATACATCCAAACCTCAGTGTCCATATTTGAACCATGCTGAAAAGCTGTGATCTGAACTGAAAGAAGAATTGCATGAAATTAAACCTGTACAGCATCCCTCATATATTTAAGCTGAAATGATCAGCCATTGTTATACATTATTAAGAAGGGTGGCAATAATTCTAAAGTTGACTATAGCTATCAATCAATCTGTTTGTCTGTCTGTCTAATGCGTCTCGGTCCAGTTCTTATACTTTAAATTGAGGAATATTAAATTAAAAACTAAAAAAAAAAAAAGGATAAACATAAAAATGCTGTCTTACTCATTCTTGAAGAAGTAAAGCTCTCCTCTTATGCTGGTTGCAGCATCAAAAACCAAGTCCCGATTGCATCGTGCTGGTGGGTTTGCTCCTGGTTGTGGATTTGGTTGAGGTTGTGGCTTGGGTTGCGGTTGAGGATTTGGGGATTGACGAGCACCTTGGAGATCAAGCAAAAGGAAATTGTAAAATTGTATACTGTATTGATATTCGTCCTGATCTTGTCCTCTGATCCACTGTTATACACACCATAGAGCGCCTGGATTCCTTGTTTATCGTCCAGAGGCAGCTGATATCCATGAGTGGTGACGTATTTGTATGTAGGGTACATGAGAGCGGAGGGATCTCGTGAGTGATCCAGTCCTAGCGCATGGCCGAACTCATGGGCAGCCACCAAGAGCAAGTTCACACCTGAAGCACAATGTGTTTAAATGTTTTCATATTTTGTACATCTGTGTATCTGTGACTGGACTCTATGATATGTGCTCTGTGAAAACCCCTACAACAGACAGTTTATAAAGTGTTTCAAGTAGAAGCCCATTGCTTTTTCCCTTAGAGTGTATCGTCCATTCATTTCCACTATAAATGCTATTTATCGATGTATCTATCTGCTTTACCTGCTGAGCTCAGAGTCCATTTCTCATCCTCATCAAAATGTGCATCACCTCCGTCATTAGGACCAGGAGACATGGCGTGAGCCAGAACACCGCCCTGCCCATCGAATGGGTAAAAGTCTCCATGATCTGAAGAAAAGAACACATCGAACGTATAGAACACCATGAATATGTCCTAAACCACACCCTGTTCACTACATAGGCCATGCATTATTGTCAAATGGCATTTCAGGAAAATTATGGTTGTAGATACAAAATAAGGGAGATTCAGAAAATAGTGCACTATCTAGGAACTCGGGTGTGTTTTGCTGTTTCGGAGAACATCTAGTACACCTACTTCTGGCTTTGAAGAGAATCATGATGTCGGCCGTGCCGCTGTAGATCCGCTTAAAGTCGAGCGGAGTGACGTCGCTGTAGAGCTTGAACGCCTGAGCGATCGTGGCATCCACTTCCCTCTGGCTCAGATCTGGTGTGTACTCAGTTATTCTAAAATGTGAGCAAAAAAAGTAGAACATGGAGCAATAATAAATGCCATTGTCACCTATTGTTTCTTGAAATTTGGGTCGTTGATGGCTGATACGTTCTTCAGCCAAAGACATTTAGAGCCAGACACATCTTTTCAAACTGCTGCTCATGCAAAATAAAGTTGCCAGGGTTATGGTTTTTACACCAAATTGGGCTAGTTTTGGAACAAGAAGAAGTCCACAGGGCAAATGAGAAATGTGTGCACACCACAGTGAACTTGTTTTCCACATAAAGGCAAACTGAAGGAAGTTGGGTATCCCTTTCCAGCCCTTCATTCCAAGTTTTTTGGGTTTTTTTTGGTAACATCTCCATACACATTTAATGACAGGTTATATATGATAGGATAACATGAAACCACAGTTACAAGTTTTTCTTCCATTTTTGAGTGTCAAACAAAAAACTGGAGCTAATTGCAGGTAGGATCTACAAGCGAGTGGGGAACTGAAAAAATATTGGGCCACAGGAGGCAAAGGATTGGCCCGAGGAATCATTCAAGCCAATCATTTGTATTTGTCGCTTCCCAGTGTCACAGAATTGAAAAAAAAGTGTCACTTGTCGGTGTACTTGACAGCAGATCCTATCGCTTCAACGCTTGCTAGTGTGATCATAGGGTTAGACAGTAGCCCCTGCGCCTCCCGTTTTCAGGATATCATCATGTAACTGTGATCAACAGCAAAACAACAGTAGGCTATAAGATCTTCAGATTTCTTTATCATGGTGTACTCTAATATCAACATATCTCCACACCCCTAGACCCCTAGACTCAATTATTCCATCAGAAGCAGCTTGTACCTGTATGTAATGGTCTTCTTATCCCATCTGGGCTTGCCATTGAAATGTCCATAATTGGAAACATCGGAAACACCGCAGCGTGGCTTCTTCATCACCTCGATGGTGTTCGTGTCTAGCTTGCCCGTCACATGGAGCCCAAAAAACTCCTGCATTTGCTTCAGGATGGTCTCAAAGTCGCGCACTTTCACTCGTCTCCCGCTGATGGACGGAGCCTTGGGATCCGAGTAGAAGTGTTTCAGGTATTCCTGAAGAAACAGGACACAAAATCATCAAAGCAGTGAAGCAGAGTAGCCAGGTTGGGCTGAGCTTCACCCATTTCGAACTCTGAGATTAATACGAAAAGTTTCTTTGTATAAATACATTTTTTTTAAAAACACCAATACAATCAACTAAAACAGATTATTAGTGGTTGTTGGCTCATGTGGAGGAAAGGCAGAATGGCAAGCTGATGTCTTAAATCCAATCAGTGTGTCCAGATTTACATTTACAACATTTCTCACTCATACCTGCATACCTTTATTACTTTTACTGTAGTTATTAAATCGGTAACAGCATCAATATCAGATGAACGACTGAATAATAACCTGAGTTAATACTTGAGTATGTATATATGGCAAAATGCATGTTCAAAGGATTCAATATCTTTTTGAAAAAAAAGACAAAAAAACTCCAGAACAAAAAACTCCTACCAACCTTTAATATTACTGTAAAATCATAGAGACCACCCATGTCAGATATGTCAGATTTTATATATTCATAACTGTTTACCTCAGCTTTCTCCTGATCCACTGTGGACGTCGCAGGGGCTCCAGTGCAAAGAGCCAGACATGCTGTGAGTGTCAGGACGAGAACGGCTGTGTCCATCATCTCCACACTCTCTTCTTCTGCAGTCCTGGAGGGATGATGATGAGTTTATATCTGCTCTAAACACCCACGCCCACCCTCTTATTTACAGCCACTCTGTTTGGCCCTTCCCGAAAGCAGAGCAGAACACCGGGGGAAATAAATCGTGTCTTGACAAGCCCCTAATCAGAATGAACGAGGGGTTTTTATCTTGTGAAACAGCTGGAAGACGTCCATGCAGGTATAGACAGATTATATCCTTGATATGGAACTTGGGACAAAGGTCAAACGGATAAGAACGCATTTAGAATCAATAATTTGTTCATTACAGACTTTCTCCAGAGTTGTTTAATCGTTTTTTTTAAATTTATGAAATAAGGAAAATAAGCTGGTCTTCCCACCTTTGAACTTTGACTTGACAATGCTTCACATCTATACACTCTTAGATAAAAGGTCTATGTAGGGAATCGGGGACAGTCTGAGATGGTCTGATTTTTTTGTTTACCTTTTCATTGTTATATTTTTGACTGATTAATGAAAGAAATGTTTTTAGTAAAGAACACTTTCAGTCCTATATGGCACTCACAACATATTTCTGCTTTTGGGTCCATTTAATTACGCAAAGAGTGAAAACCAACCTAAACAAAAAGCAAGCAAACCCAAAGCATCACTTTTGCTCGATGCTCTGGACACGGACTAATAGGTGTGAAAGCGCTCTGCAGGGTTAGGTTTCTATTCTAGGGGCTCAAATCCCAGCCTTCACCTGCTTAGCTCTGTGTTTGATTGGGATCTACTCCATTTTTAAGCTACTTTTTTTTAATGAGTAAAAGCTATTTAGGTTGTATTTTTAAACTGTCCTAGCAATCCTGTTGAGAAGTGATGCGACTCATATGTAAAGTTACAAATGGTTATCAGGTGGGGTTTAAAGGTCATCTTGTAGGACAATCAAGCCTCACAGAGCAAAGCTTTAAGGTCTGATGTCCATGTAATGGTCATTTAAAATGGGCCATTTTTATGCTAATGACATGAACCAATAGCCCATATAGAAATGTAAATGAGTACTTAGAAATGTAAATTACCATTCTGTAGTTAGAGACCAAGTGTTTTTATTGCATGGCTGTAAGTAGTGGAACAATCAGAAACATCAAATAAACACACACATTTTGGACACAATGTCCTGGAATTTTCCTATATAGGTTTTACTGGCATTACTACGTCAACTGATGCTGCTCCAACAGGAATGTATAAATGAAACTCACACACACACACACACACACACACACAGCTGACATGTTGCAGCATGACAGAGATACGGATGTATGTTTTTTTTGTTCACATGAGGTTATGAGCTCAGATGTACATTTCAGATGTACTGAAGGCTCAGTATCTACTGAATACTTTCTGTTTCTATCGTTATGGTCCATCTTTAACTCTTTAACTACTATACACAGAAAGTGACACAATTTCGGTAATTTAGCCTCCACAATGGATTTGAAATGAAGCAATCAAGATGTGATTGAAGTGTAGACTTTCAGTTTTAATTCAGTTTAACAAAAATATTGCATTAACCATTTAGGAAGTCCCTCCATTTTCACAGGCTCAAACGTTATTGGACAAACAAACATAATCATAAAGATTAGGATTATTTTTAATACTTGGATGCAAATCCTTTGCAATCAGTGACTGCAATCATCCTTCTTATTATGATCTCATCTTAATATTCTGCTTTATTTATTTATTTTTTGTCTTACAAAAATGGATAAGAATCTCAGGCATTTTGTTAGGTTTGAGGTAGAACCTTAAAAGATCAAAAGGACTAAATTCAATTTTTCCATGCAATCTTTATTTTTCATTACACAGCAAAAGTAAACATGATCTTGAATTATATCTCAAAACGAATTCTTACGATAGTAAATAAATTAAAAAAAAAAATACAGTAAACTATAAATAAGTTTAATTTATTATATAATCAGTTGAGATTTCTCTATAGCCCAGATTCAACATTGGGCACTGGGTCAAAAAAAAAAAGAACCCCTAGCACTTCAAGAAGTAGTTGTTATCAAGCGTACGCAACACCTTCTTGGTCGAAGTGCTGTACTCAAAAATGCGCGTACCGCTGAAGAGGTAGGTGAAACCTGAAACGCAGGATTGACATAATATCAAAATCACCAAACATTTATCCAATCATATCAGCAAACATTTGTATAATTATAGAACAATTAAGAAGATCATAATATTCAAAATGATAAACGTATTTATAAAAGTACTGACCCCTGTACTGGAAGGCAGCAGTGATTTTCCCAGTAACTCCCGGGAAGCCATGTTCCACCAGTTTGGGGTATCCAGTGTCCATCTTCTTCTTGTTTTCATCATAACTGATAAAATATTCAAGTTGGTTAGTTCCTCAGAAAACTGTACAGATCCTTATTAACAATCAATATTTATACCACAGCGCAGTATATAGCTATATAGCTAGCTAAATGTTTTAGGTTTAACTGTGCTGTGCTAACCTATCTATTTAATGCCAGTCTAGCAATGCCATGTATTTCCTACCTGTAGTAATTGTTGTCCACGAAGTACAACGTTTTGCCAGTGTTTTGATCATAAAGAGCAGCGCTGATCTTCTTCACCTTGGCAGGCAGGCCCAAGCTGCTAAGGCTCTTGGGAAATCCACTCACAAGGTCATAAGCACTGAAAGCCCAAACTGTCTGATCTAAAAAGCACAAGTACACATAGTTATCTCAAGCTGCTTTACGATTAATGTCATTACAAACAATCAGTTAAAAGCGATTATGAGTGTTCACGAGTGTTACTTTTGATGAGGAAGAGCCTGTCTTGCACAGTGTTCTCATACGCAGCATCGACAGTATCTGGAGCCTCGGGCCAGAAGCTCTTGATCAGCTGCTGCTGGACCGTGTTGGTCCCAAATAAGCGCCAGAAGAAGCTAAAGGAGACAAACACATGGTCAAGAAGTGAAACTTATATCTCAGATGGAGTTTTAACATAGCATATAGAACGTTTTTTTTAATCTATGTGTACCTGTTCTTGAAGAAGAGCCTCTCTCCACGCAGAGTTGCCACAGCGTCGAGGACCAGTGTGCGGTCACAGGCGCTCGGGGTGACTGGAGGTGGATCGGGTTTACTGGGTTCGACAGGTTTATCGGGGTTTGGGCCTGGTGACGTGTTCGTAAAAAAGTAGATGTTAGAAAAAGCTGTTCTCCTTGTTTTAAGCAGCAATGTGTGTGTGTGTGTGTGAGTGTGTGTGAAATTCTAGGAAAATATTTACAGTACTGGAAAATTATATACTGCGTCTGACTGCTTCAAAAGAACTTATTATATAGTTAGTGTAACACTCATCCAACTTTACTTTATATTGGCTTTTTTGATTATTTTTCATTTTTCCAATTTGTTTCCAAATGTTGACAATAATATTAGCAAACAAGGGTAAGCAGAACCATTTTCAAAGAGGGGTAAAGCGATGCAGGAGACCTAGACACCTGCTAGCTTCTAGTTAGCTACCTAAAAGCCAGTAGCTACTAATATATATATTATAAATACAAACTCTAACCAACATTTCATTCTAACCAACATTTCAAAACTGACTGTTTTGACCAATAAAGAGCTACATTCTCGTTACACCTTGCACCTAAACCGTAATTAAGGACAAAAGTTAACAGGTACATTAACATTCACTAACTAACTCTCACAGTAACTAGCTAAATAATGGCCAGACCCTGCTTCTAAGAAAGCTTTTCTAAGAAAGCTACTGAAATGAAACGATTGCTTCAATAAACACATTATATCAGTTTTTGTTATTATTTTTGACTTACTTGATTGAATTAAATGCAATGTATATATAATGCAATAAACAACTAAAGCCGCAATGCAGCTGTAGTGATTTTTATGGCAATATAAGTCTATTACCCGAAAGTTACTATATTCTGTTTAAAAATATGGTACAATGTGCCACTGTAAACAAGTGTTACATTATCAAGGCTGTAAATATTAATGAATGTAAATGTAAATATTAATTGCTACCCTTAAGGTAATTTTTCACAGTGTGTTCTTACCATAGAGAGACTGAATGCCACTGACATCATCTGCAGGCAGAACGAATGTGTTCGGGTCTCTGTAGGTGTACGTCGGGTACATGAGGGCACCGGGGTCACTGGAGTGCGACAGACCCAGAGAGTGACCAAACTCATGGGCAGCCACCAGGAACAAAACAAATCCTGAAGAAAGAAGACATGGTCAGACTTCATGGCTAAGCTGTAGGACTTAGGTTTATTATATTATAGCTTCAGTGTCTATTTGTCTCACCACTAGAGGAAGTGAAGGTGAAGCTTTCATCTTCATCAAAATGTGCATCTCCACCAATGCCGCTAGATGGGGCAAAAGCATGAGCCAGAGTGCCAGACGGTCCATCAAATGGGTAGGAATCGCCATGGGCTATGAGAAAGGACTGGGTTTTATTGCAAGCATTACATGGTTTAACACAACATTTCAGGACAGGAGTGCACGTCTAGTCAACAGCCTTAACACCTGCTAGAGTGAACAGGATTGGTCAAACTTTCTGTGGGGGCGGGTGGGACTGGGATAAAACACACACACACACACACACACACACACACAATACTGTGCTATTCCATAATAGTAACTACAAATTCTATTAGAGAAATCTGAGGTTCTTCATTTTTTTTTTACAGAAAATGATTAATATGCACAAATTTTATAGATCATTCCACTCTTATTTTTGTGTTGTCTCATAAAGGCGTTTACAGGAAAATTCTATGATATTAATTTGATTATTAATGATTAAATAAAGTGCTAACAATCTGCATTAATTTCCAAATTTCAATCAAATACCTTAAACAACAACAACAAATCACAATAAAGGTGTTTTAAAATGTAAAATGTTTAAAAAACCTTAAAAGCTGTGGCATATTTTAATATATAGAATAGGATAGAATAGACGTATGGTATAAAACACTTGGGGTCAAGCAGTTATAGGAAAATAATCCAACGGTATAATGGAAAATTCATTATTTTCCTATAACAGCAAGTCCCAAAGTGTTTTATTCCTCATCCTCTTCATTCCTACCAGTTACAGTTGCCAACAATTATAATTTAAAATTTATTAATAAGTGGCATGTCATGCTTTTTTTCAGCCATTTTAAGCTGTATATAAGCTTTTTCTATCGAGTGTTACAGAGAAACCTTCCATAAATTTTAACGAACTCTCTCTTAACAAAAAGCTTCACTATATTAATGATTATACATTTTTCTTTGTTAAATAACAACCCGTTTTTCATCTGTTCATAGAGGTAACGCACTTTATAGGCTCTATATACCTTGTAAAATAATAGCAATGGTGTGTGTATGTGTGTGTGTGTGTGTAGTTGTAAGTTTGTGAACTTACATCCTCTCCCGAAGGAGATCATGATGTCAGCTACACCGCTGTAGATGCGGGTGAATCTCAGAGGAGTGACGCGAGCCCAGACTTGCAGCGCTCTCTCAATAGCGTTGTCCACTTCAGCCACAGACATGTCTGGAGTGTAATTCTCAATCCTGCAGGGGAAAAAAACATTTATCTGCAATCAGGCTTATGTATGGAATTTGTAGCAACGCCTTTACTGAGATCTCTGCATTCCATAACACGCTCGTTGTGGTGCTCACCTGTAGGTCAGCTGGGTTTTTTGCCATTTGCTGTCTCCGCCGAACGTGGAGTACTCACCCACATCGACAACTCCACACCGTGGCTTCTTCATCACCTCCAGGGTGTCGGAGTCCAGCGTCCCTGTCACGGTGAGTCCAAAAAACTTCTGCATCTCAGCTAGCTTGAGACTCATCTGACTGAATCTTCCTTTATTATTGGATGAAGTGAGGTTGTAGAATTTCTTCAGGTAAGCCTACAGACAGAAATGAAGAAACGGTTCATTTAGTGTTATAAACACTATAGATACCTAGAGAGGGTTGAATGAAGAGTAAAGACACATTACCTCTGCAAAAGCATCATCTTGCTCGTCTTGCTTTGGTATTGGACCTGACTGAACCGTAATCACCAGAGCAATGAGAAAGCAGGTTGTGTAGTGCATCTTCATGTTGTCTTCTCCTCGAGAATCTTCGCCGCTGTGGTTCGGACTCGGAGGCTGAGGGGTTTAAATATGCTTCAGATGCAGACATGTTGTGCAATGGATTTAATCACTGGCTTAATGGATCAAGCAGGAAAAATCCGGATGTCACGGAAATGTTTACACCCAAATCGTTAAACAAAGCAATCGCCCTTCCTTGTTCCTTCTTTAATCTGCCTGCTTTAATCTTTAATTACCTTTTTAATGTCCCCCTCATCATTATTGTGCTCCCGTGTCTTATCTTGGAAGGGTTGGAGGGGTGGTGTTTTTTTTTTTTTTTCAGGGTATGGAGTAAAATCTTTATTAATTTAAGTTATCTAACAAGTACAATGCCCCTTTTTTTATATCTAAGATGTTTATATTAATTGTTACGTACCGATCTGTAACGTACATGATATACCGTATAACGCTGAAAAATGAAAATCATTCTTGTATTCCTGTGTCTTCTTGGGTTCTGCATTTCTGTTCAATTTGTTTTGATAATATGAATCTCTGCGTGATTTTTTTAAATTGTTCCCTTAAATCAAGAATTTCTTTAGTAATTGTTTTTTTTGTTATTTAAGGATTTTGTTAATAAACATCTTGTTACTCATAGGTAATTGAATAGAGTTCTGAAAATGTGTGCTATACACACACACACACACACACACACACACAAACAATGTATATATAAAGAGGTAAATTATTATTGTTGCATTCATTGTCAATTTCTAAGTTTTGTGCTGTATGACAAAAAACAAAATTGTTCTGATGAAATTCTTCCTACGTTTGCAGAAATATATTACATAATTAAATAAATGATATAAAATGTACATAAAAATGTATATTATCTTTAAAAAAAATTTCTTAGTGTTTGCTGGGTTTTGATTTTTTTTATTTTTTTTAATCTGCACCTTTTACAGTCCTAATTATTTATTAGGATTTACATTAAAGTTAAGTGAAGTTTATATATTAGAGTATGATCTCAGATTCTCACATCTCTATAGTATATGGTATATGTGAATTAAGAAATATTTAAAAATGCTAAAATCAAGTAAACCTACATATCAAATACCTAATTTATATTAGATATGAATTTTTCAATGTTGTTTACTCATGAATAATATGGATATATGTGATTACTATTATGATTAAAAAGGAAACATTTAAAATGCTTCTAATTAAATAAGGAAAATACAAATAATTAGTATTTCTAAATTAAAAGGCATATCCCAAATGTGGCCACAAATAATACTTTTTAAAAAAAATGAATTATTGCATGAAGTCTATTAGTAGATCATTTTAATGCATTAATGTAATGATAACTGTAGACGTGATATAGTCATATTGAAACACGTCGAAAGTGCGTATGCAAGCCCGTGCCTGTCCGAGCTGCATCTTCAGGGAAATGACACAGTTGTTTGCCATAACTGAATCACAACCATCTCTCACAAGTGCCATACACACAACAAATCATTTGTCATCAGTGTACCGCTACTCTGTCACTGGGCTGTGAGAACCTCCTCACGTGTCTGATTGGTCTTCTGGATTGTGAAATTCGATGACGTGCGTGTCGGGTTTATAGCAGATACAGAGTAAGGGGCGAGGATTCCTCTCCAGAGGAAGTGGCCTTTTATGGTCTTCATAGCACCAGTGGATGAGGTGAAAACCGCTTTCATTTCATTCTATATGACTGATGTAGAAAAAGCTCCAAATGACAACTTCTGTTTATTATCTTTCATAGAAATATGAATTCTTGGAAAGATACAAATATTTGTATCTTTATACAGATTTAAACTCACATTAGGTGTGGCGTAATCCAGAAGGGTTTTTTTCTGTTTAGTTGGCTTTATTTCCCAAAGTATAAACAAACTCGTAGCTATATAAAACTATATTAAAGCACTGTGACTCTGACCAGGAAGTAACTAAGGATGAATGAACGAATGCTTTTGAACTTGGTCTTTTTTTGTTGTTTTTTTTTGTACAAATGATTTTGTTTGTTTGATTCATATCTGACCACTCGAAAACATTAAAGTTTAAAAAAAAAAAAAGAAAGAAAAGAACAGCAATTTTATTTTTCTTGCATCCCACGAGTTTCCAGTCCCAATGCACATCTCTACTCTCAATCAGACACCATTTGGACCTTGCCCTGTGGAAAAAACACAAAAAAATACAACAACTGAAAAAAAATATATATATATATAGTGTTTGCAAGTTCTTCCCATGCTTCGAGGGTTTCCTCCGGGTAACCCCGCTTTCCTCCCCCAGTCCAAAGACATGCGCTGTAGGCTGATCGCCATTTCCAAATTGTCCGTAGTGTGTGAATGGGTGTGTGATTGTGTGGGATCGTGCCCTGTCATGGGTTGGCACCGCGCCCAGGGTGTCCCTCACCTTGTGCCCTGAGTTCCCAGGTATAGGCTCCAGGATCGACCCTGTGTAGGATAAGCGGTATGGAAAATTGACGGATGGAAAAACTAATAGTGAAATTCCTATTTGCATCTGTTTAGAGCACATTATCTGGCAATTCCATATAATGTTGTCATATTTGGTTACATCCATAATAACATCCAAATACGAGTTTTGTCTCCTCATTGTTAATAACAACCTTGTAAAATTACAGGAACTTAGTGTCTGCAGATTTGTATTTACAGCATTCATTACCGTATTTTTAAATAAATGTACTTTGTATGTTTTATAATGTATAGCAGGTTATACATATATATATATACATATATATATATAATTAGCTTTACCTGTAGGCACCCTTCTTTGTTAAAATCAGAGATGCATTGATACCAATACCGGGTATTGGTCTGATACCGTCCTCTTTTATTCGTATTCATAAAAAAAATGCTCCAATACCATGTCACAACATGTGATGTAAGCCTTGTGTATGCTGTTGTGGTAATAAACACGCGACGCAAAATGACAGCGATCTGGATGTATATCTTTAATAGAGTGTGAGGATGGCTGACCTGAGTGTGCACAGAGGTATCAGCGAGCATGATCAATAGAAAATAAGCACAAGGTGCTGTGGATTGTGCCCACGGAAAGGAAATGGTGAGCAGTGAATCGACGTGCAGAGAAACTGGTCTGTGAGCACTGATTCATGCAAGTGTCCTTTCACCAGAGTCTAGACTTGCTAACCATCGCTGTTGAAAAAGAGAGTTGCGACACGCGTCGCTCTTGGTCCATGTATCTCTCAGTAGTTCCTTACAAAAATCCGCAGTCAACCTGTTTGAATGGGTTTAAACAGGACAGACAGTAGAAGCGACTACATCTGCAGCGATTTTCGGTCACTATTAATGCATAGTGTGCATTGATTACTACGTTGACTACATTTATAGTAGCATTTTTTCTAGGGAGTGATGGAGAGACAGCATTAAGTCTTTCTGTCTTTCTGTGTTTAATTTTGGAGCGAAGGGGGATTGTTCCTCCATAATGTAGAATTTTTCTCATGCTTCTATAAATAAATAAGTCTATATATAAATAAACTGTTGACTCCTCATGACGCTACTAAGTAGGTTAGTCGTTTTTGTATCAGTACTGATGTGTATGTGTATGTGGTCTGAAAAAAAATGGTATAGATGCATCCCTAATTAAAAGAAAAGAAGCTGTGCTTTTTTAAAAAAAAATGTAAATTCTGATTCAGGTTTGATTTGAGTGCTTAGTTTTACAGTAAAGTATGCGTTAAGTGTGTTATTACAGCATAGTCACAAGAGTATTACGGTTGCTATATGGTGAAATCTTATGATACAGTATGACCTGGAAGTACTGTAAACATTTTCCCAGAAATATTTTACCAGACAGTAAAATCGAACTGCCCGACAGTATCATATATACAGTAAACGCAGTTTACACCGTATTTTATTCTAGAAATCACAGAAATTCTTCACGGTGTGAAATTTCCCTTTAGAGCAGGTTCTATACTATTCTGTGTTGCCAATACAATTCATTGGCTATTCATCAATCATGTGTATTAGGTGTTAAAAAACAACTTAAAATTTAACTCCAGCCCGCAACTTGATGATGTTTTGTCACATCTCCTAAATAAAGCGAAGTTCCCCAGCATTTAAATATGTGTGATTCAGCTCTGGGACATCTTAAGCTTAACGTGACACTTGGATCTGAGAGCGTGAACCTGTCAGGGTAAACATGTCAGGACAGCTTTGTAGATTATAGTTTCCAAACAGTGTAGTAAAAAAAAAAATTCTGCCCAGGAGCTCAAAGTGTCATCACGAAAGGAAGAAAGGTCTAAAAAACAGAAAATCCTCTAGACATCAGCATTAAATCCTCACCTAACACTTTCGTTCCACAGAATCACAACACCATTCACACAGGAGTAGCTTACTTTTCTTCCAGATGATTAAAAAACAACTTACACTTTGGTTTCTGAGTGAAAAGATGAAAAATGTACAGACAAATTCTATTTAGTCATTTCTTTTCTACTGAAGAAATATGCTATAGCATGGCCTAAATATCACTGACTCATCTTTATTAGTAAGCTTAAAAGGTTTGCAGCCCTGTTTACATTTTAATTTATCTGTTTTAAGTCTTATTTATGAAGCAAAATTTTCAACAGGCTTAAATTCCCAAGCCGATTGCTGTGTGCAGTCAGGGTAAGAATAAACTGAAATGAGAATAACAGTCAGAACAGAAAATATGAACCTTTTAGAGAACTGGAGAAGGGATAAGTAGAAGTATAAAAGTACGAAGTATAAGAAGATACTATTGCCATTAACGAATTGTATCATTCAGAAACAAAGTCACGACCAAAGAGCGAAGAAAGATAACTGAGAAACAAAAGAAACTGCTAGATAAATTTGCAAAAAAAAAAAAAAAAAAAAAAAAAAAAAAAAAAAAAAAAAAAAAAAAAAAAAAAAAAAAAAAAAAAAAAAAAAAAAAAAAAAAAAAAAAAAAAAAAAAAATTTAAAAAAAAAAAAAAAAAAAAAAAAATCCAAAAACAAACACAAAGTGAAATAAAAGCCCTATATAAATAATAGTTTCTCTTTGAATGTTATAACATAGTAATGATACTAGGTTATAACATTAAACTCAGAGAAGACAGTGTAGATGATGTAAACCATACAAACTACAATTTAAAAATGATATCAAAGCATCTCTACAGATGGCCATCTTCCTGGCACGTGCCAGGGCCGTGCTGCTCTGGACGAATCTAAGACTCGCAAGTATGAAATTATGTAAATATTTCATTTTGTTTATCATGGTAACTTCAACTGTTTTACCTGTGTGGTGTCATTTAATATAGAGTTTTTTGGTTTTGCAGACAGGAGAATCAATCATCATAATCACCAATAGTAACATAATAGGCCTACAACAGCACTCACATTTATAACCAGCCATGTAGCTGTGTAATATTGAGATTCGTCCCTTTACATTAATGAGTAGTCTTCTGGACCGTGTTTATGTATGAGCATGCACAGTCAGACTCACTGATTCCTTCTGTTAGAATGCCATCTAATGCCATTGACTGGTATTGCTATCTGCAAAGTGAGAGCACTATTCACCTACTGTAGGTGTGCTGTAATACCTGTGCAGGGACGGACACTGCTCGAGGGGAAAGGGCAAAAAAAATATTTAAAAGGCAGGATCAGATGGCACTTCATCTCATTTTCTCACATATAGGAGCACCTCATTTCATTTTCTCCACTGGATTGGCACCCATTACAGTACTTCATGATGTTTCTTTGCATGTTGCGAAACCCTATCACATATTCTACACTGGATGAGCATGCTAAAGAGCACGTCATCATGTTTTCTGGTACACAGCAAGTCATCACGTTTTATTTTTCATTTGAAGGGCAGCCATTGGGGCATGTTTTTACCAGTGTAGAGGCACCTTAGAGAGCACGTTATCATGTTTTATCTACCACAGAAGCACCCTTGAGAGCATTTTCACTGTGTTTTTTTAGACCATGGGGTCCTATATAGAAAATTTGAAAATTAACACCTCCTGACCAGCCACATTGGAGAATTCAGCAGCACTGCGGTATTAGCTGTTACACGGCTAAGTGTTCTTAGCTGCCTAATGAGGATCTACCTGGATCTTCTATCTAATATGAAATCACTATTTTGTAGGATTCAACATTGAATTTAAGGGTCAAAACAAGGGGTTCTAGTTGTGACAATTATTTTTCCTAGGATTGTTGTCTCTGCACAAAGTGCCACACTTTTCAGCACCTGAGAAACATCAGCTGCCAGTCCAGTATCAAGCATTTCAGCTGAACAGTGTTTGGTACCTGATTTTGGTACCTAATGGTTAGTATTTTTGCAGCTGGGATAGAACTGTTTGTTACTGAATGGATATAGATACAGTCTCACACAGTGAGCACCACCACATACTGAACTTAGTGTTGCCATTTTAAAAGACTATATCAGAGCACATTTTTCATGTTTGGTGCAAACACACTGTATGCTATGCCTCTGTTTTAATGTTGTTTCTGTGACCGAAAACTAGTCTGAACTGGAAGCCTGAGTTCTACAGGCTTCTGTTTGAGCCAGTTATTGTTTTATTCGTGAAATTAAAAGATGTAGATGTACCCTGTTATTTCACACCATCACCAAACAGATACCAAACAGAAATGAGTTGCGTTTCTTTTGTGTTGTGTGCTCTTGCCTTGGCTTTTTAATGCATTTCATTCCCAATAATAAAACATCTGGACATTTGTCTTATTAAACAGTAGCATCTCACAGTAGCTTTTACTTTGCATCAGAAGTTTATTTGTAAAAGTATGACTTCTGGATTACAATTGCTCAGAAAAGACAAAAGTAATAAAAATGAATTACTCAACACTTTGATTTATTAAATAGTTTCCGCTATAAATAATGTTGCCCTGTCTTTGATTCACCCCGACTGCACTGTCACTCCTGACAGATAAATATAAAAAGAATAAAAGGCTAGCACTGCAAGAAGTAGCTGTTTCCCAGCACGCGCATCAGCGTTGATTCGCTAAACTCGAATATGTTTCTTCCACTGAGGAGGTAGGTGAAACCTGAAAAGCAGGGTTAAAAAAAAATCAGTTTTTTTTTAAAAATAACTAGGTCCAAATTAGCCCAGATTATTTAGGAAATGTATTAATTCATTAAATACTGACCACTGTACTGGAAGGCTGCAGTAACTTTTCCTGTGATTTGAGGGAATCTTTCTTCCACCAGTTTCGGGTAACCCTTGTCCATCTTCTTGTTGTTTGTGTCGTAGCTTAATATTTCCATTAGTTAAGGTAATAGTTAAGGTAAAATATTTCCATTAGTTAAGGTAGAAAAGGAATATCGTCTTGTCTTCTTTCATTTTTCTTTCTTTTAAATAACAATACACTGTGACATACCTGTAGTATGATTTACCAACAAAGAACAATGTCTTTCCAGTATCATCACAAAGGGCAGCGTTAATCTTCTTCACTTTAGCTGGCAAGCTGAAGCTACTGAGATTCATGCGATTCACGACGTCATAACCACTGAGAGCCCAGACCTTCTGACCTAAAGATCATGAGCATGAGTTAACACAAATTCTTATGTAACTGTCAATTTAAAAAAAGAAACAAAAACAGAGCTTTACTTTTAAAGATGTACATCAAATCAGCTGATGGATCCTCAAAAGCAGCATCGATATTATCAGGAAGCTCAGGCCAGAAGGTCTTTATCAGATATTGTTCAGTTTGAGGGATCTGAGGGTGGCGGCGCCAGAAGAATCTGAAAAACAGAAATAAGGATTACATGGTTAGAACCATAAAAGACTCTCAAACAATTATTTTGAAGGTTTTAGAATATTTTTATATTCATGCATACTTATTCTTGAAGAAGTACATCTCTCCGCGCAGGGATGTAACAGCATCCAGGACCAGATTGGGGTCACAGGCATTAGGAGTGGGTGGAGCTGTGGGCTCGGTCTTATCGGGTTTGTCAGGGTTCGAGCCTGTTGAATTCATTTAACGTTGTTAAACAGATGTTTGACATATCAGATTTTCTAGACAACTAGTCACAAATTTACAATTCCAGAAGCTTACCATAGAGAGCCTGAATTTTATTGGCGTCATCTCGAGGAAGAACGAAGCTGTCAACATCTCTGTAGGTGTACCTTGCATTCATGAGAGCTCCGGGATCACTCGAATGGTTAAGGCCCAGGGCGTGTCCAAATTCATGGGCAGCCACCAAGAACAAGTTGTATCCTGTGGTACCCCAATAAAGATGGATGTACATGATGTTTATTTTTGTATCTTGCACACTACATCGTGTATATTTCAAGTTTGGTGAAATGTGAGCCTATTTACCATTAGAAGATTTGAAAGTGAAGGTCTCATCGTCATCAAAATGGGTATCTCCGCCGAGGCCAGGAGCGGGGCCAAATGCATGAGCCAAGACACCATTAGGGCCATCAAATGGGGAGCCATCACTATGATCTAGAAATAGAAAACATATTCTATTAAGATCTATATAAATTTGAACAATTTTTCAGTCTAAACCAGGCATTGAATCGTGAAAACTCACCTACGCTGAAAGGCTCATGGTAAAACCTGAAGCAGCTAACTGCCTGTCAGAAAGGGTCACTAAAGACTACATTTAAACACTTGATTTAAACAATTGACAGTGTTTCTGAATGGTGCTCTGCCCTTTCATAATCTCTAACCCAGTCAATAAGAACCTGCTTAACATTATATAAAATTTCACAAGAAAGACTTAAAGACAGTGTCGATGGGAAATGGTACCAATGCCACTAGATAAAGTCTCACCTCCTACAGTAAAAGAGATCATGATGTCAGCCACACCGCTGTAGCTGCGGGTGAACCTCAAAGGAGTGAAACGAGCCCAGATTTGCAGCGCTCTCTCGATAGAGTCGTCCACTTCAGCCTCAGACATGTCGGGAGTGTAATTCTCAATCCTGCAGAATAAAACCCGTTACTTAAAGCGTAACTAAATCAGTTCGTTTGTTTCATATGGGAATCTAGAATGGGTTAAGAACACTATGTTGCTTCAGTACCTGTAGGTCAACTTGTTTGTAGACCATTTGTAATTTTTGGCTTTGCCTGCCGCCACATCTGGAACTCCGCAGTGAGGCTCCTTCATCATCTCCAGCATTTCAGCATCCAGAGTTCCTGTCACGTTTAGCCTGAAAAACTGCTGCATCTCACCCAGCTTCAAGCTCGTCTCACTGACCTTGCGCCCAAAAGGTGGCTTGTTCTCCTCTTCCATGTTGACTAATTTTTTCAAGTACTTCTGGTTCAATAGAAGCAACAGCAACTTGGCTAAATAAAATCCTGTGTAATTTTAAGTTGCACAGTGCAATGCCATTCTTACCTTTGCAAACTGTTCATCACCCTTCGCAGTAGATGGCAGTACTGGACCTGAGTGAACCCTGAACACCAGGCCAGTGAGGACGCACAACAGGTAGTAAGTCTTCATCTTACTTCTTTTCCAAGAAACTGATGCAGTTTGGATTTTACAGCCTGCTTTTATATGGTAAAGGATGGCATATTGAGCAACAGCTTGAGTCATGCGCACAATAAAGAAGAGTTAACATCTGATTTGATTTAATTACAAATGTCTTTCACCTGGTAATGACAATACTACTCATAATGGAATAATAATGCTAATAATAATGTTTTGTACGAAAACGTTTTAACCTAGTACTCTAAAGGTTTCTTTGGTTTGTCAATCTGGCGAACAAATGTAGAATAACTAAGGTTTTACTTTCAGAAAAGATTCCAAGCAGAACCCCTTTAGAAACTGTTAGTAGAACCATTATCCAAATGACCTTTGTGCAACTCCCCTTTTTAAGTGTATCAATTTGAAATGTAATTTTCATATGTATAATATAGTCACAAAACAACCTCACAACACAATGTCCCTCTATTATACAAGACCCCCAGTTTTTTGTTTGTTCGTTTGTTTTAATGTAATGAATTATGATGGACAATGCTTCCAAAGTATTTTAAGTAGAATGGTCATGTAATACTGTGTCATCTGTGGAAATAGATTTTCTCTTGTCGTATGCACAACATATTATTAACAATAAACATAAATGAATATTTCAGTGTCAAATATTAATATCATTAAACCTTCTATTTTTCTATCTTATTTGCTCTTGTCAATGTGACATGGTTAATCCATTCGGTGTGGGCCGGTTTAAATTTCAAATTACACCTTTTACTGTGTTACAGATCTAATTTAAAATAGATTGAACCCAATATCCAGAAGTTCTCTGCAGAGATTGAACTTGCCAGAAGCACAAAGATCTCAGAAATACTCCACCAACCAAGCTTTCATTTTCAAGAAAAAGGCATATGGCAGGCACATAAAGGACTTAAAGGGAGCATTATGTAAAAGATTGGCTGGTCTAATGATACGAAAATCTAACTCTTTGAGCTCTTTACTCTACATCTGCTGAAAACCAGGTACTACTGATGACCAACAAAGTCAATTTAATTCATTTTAAATAAAATCTAGAATATGATAAAATGTGCAGAAACTGAAGAGGTTTGAATACTTAACAAACCCACTGTACATCATTTGATACAACTGGCTGTTATAGGATTGTATCTTTGAATCACTTGTCTGATTTAGGTAGAAAAAGTATGTGTTTTTTATGAGGTGTTAATGGATGACTTCTTGCTAACAGATTTCTGATGATTTAAACAGTCACTTCCCCAGGATATGTACTTTAGTAAATGCTTGCTCCATCCAAAACAAGTCACATCGCACCTTTTAATGCAGGATGTTGACATTAGCATTATTTCCACTGAATCCTTCTGACAACCTCCAGGAACTCGGTTTGATTCCTATTAAAGGTATCAAATTCAGACATGTTCCTTGGGTAGCCATCTGCCATTTCCAAGGATATCGCTTTCCAGTACTGATAACATGTATCAGGTATGCATAACATGGTTGACTCACTGAAACTGGCCGATTGAATTGTTGGTTTCTCATAGTACCAAATTACTTTGCCCTTTAATGGCCTTATCCTTGAAAAATGCCATTCTTCTGCACTGTTCTTGTAGGCAGCGTCCATGTGTACAATAAAATCAGTGTGGTGCCCTGTTTGTTAAGGCTAGCATGCATTCACCAACATAATGGTGAATGCAATGGACAGACTTGATTTCAAGCTGTATCAATGGACTTTTTAGTCTTTTTAGCTGTCTTTTTAGTAGCTTAGTTTAATTTGCTTTTAGGCACTTCAGCATTTTTACTACTAAAGCATCTAGCACTAGCATTTATGACTTATGACTCACTGATTGCTGTTTAGGTAAATCTCACCTGGTGAGTATAAACGCTTCCATAAAACTATTTGTGATTCATGTTCCTGCTTCTGTGGTTCTCAAAAATACTATAGAATTCTGTGATTCCTAGAAACTGTCCTGCTTCATTCCAGGATTCTTGCCAGCAAACACAGTCACACTCACGTCATCTCTGTCCTTCTTCGCAACTGATCATTATGGATCTTCATCTAGATTTCTGTAAAGCTGCTTTGTTACAACATCTGTTGTTAAAAATGCTATAGTTCAATTCAATCCACTACAGTTTCCCGCTATGTTTTCGCAACTAGGAGGCACAGCTGACGTTAGAGTGACGTGTCTCACTCAGGGGTCTATATGCAAGTTGGATCTCAATGTTCACCTAAAATAGCTGGTTCAAATCAAAGATTCGCTCACAAACAACACGGCACTGCTCAGGAAATCTACTGAAAAGACTTGATTGCCTTATTAAAAGGATTTTATAAAAAAAATTCTTGGCAGGATGCTTATCTAAAAATGTTTTAAATGTATAATTAAAACACTGCTATTTCAACTCCTATATTTTAAATATAGGAGTTAAAATGGCGCTGTAACTGTAACACTGTGATGGTGATTTTTATTGTAATATACTGTTAACAATATGTAGTACTATAAAAGTTTACTTTTTGCACTCTACTTAAAATATGTTACAATGTGCCATTACTGTAAACAAATGTTACAATAAAAATGCTAAAAAATATTAACTGCAACTACCTGGCAACTCTGCATGTCATTTTGATGCTGTAAATATACAGGGTAGTTGTTCACAGTGTGTGTGCTCACTATAGAGAGGCTGAAAGCCATCATCATCTGCGTTTGGGTCTCAGATGCGTTTGGGTCTCTGAAACGTACTCATCAGAGTAAGACCCGGAAAGTGACCAAACTCATGGGCTGCCGCCAGGAACAAAACAAATCCTTAAGAAAGAAGACATTCTTTGAGACATGTCTATTTGTCTCACCACTAGAGGAAGTGAAGGTGTGCTTTCAAGCTTTCATCAAAAAGTGCGTCTCCACCAGTGCCACTAGACGGCGCAAAAGAGTGCCAAATGGTCCATCAAACAGGTAGGCAGCACCATGGGCTATGAGAAAGAACTACAAATTTTAGCAGATAACTGAGTGTGTTAGAGACATCTTAGCATATCTGAGGTTTTCACAGAAGATTATTACTATGCATATCCTATAGATCATCCTATAGATCCTATAGATTATCCCACTCTTATTCTGTGTTGTCTCATAAAGGTGTTTAGAGGACAAATTATAGGCTATTAATTTAATGATTAAAGATTAAATAAAGTGCAAATTAAAATTAAACATCAAATACCTAAACACACACACACACACACACACACACACACACACACCTGCATTTAAAATATAGAAAATTAAAAGCTCTGACATATATAATATAATATGTAAGAAATAAAACTCTTGGGGGCACGCTGTTATAGGAAAATAATCCATGGTGTGATTATGTTCGTATAACAGCGGGACTGTTTTATTCCTCTTATACCATAACAATTTGCCAATAATTACAGTTTCTATTTATTAATTAATGACATGTAATATTTCATATCCATTTATAGTTGCCGTAAATGTTGTGGAACGTCCGCAAGACAAATTACTTCCTGTTCATTACTTACATATATTCACATACATTTTAGCAGCTATAAACAGTCGTTCCGTTTTACACCATAAAAAAAGTGACGTAAGATTTGTATTTATACTATAATGTCTTACAGTAATGACAATTTACACTACAATTTGAAAAAACATGCAAAAGTTTCTAGTATCACACATGCGGTGTGTTATTATAGAAAGTACAGAAACTGAAGTGTGGATTTTCTTTCAGAGCACGTTTTTAAAATTGATTGGCTGTAACATCAGTCCACTGAGGCGAGCGTAGTGAAGAACCCAAGGGCAGCTTTTATTAACAAAGTGAAAACCAAAAATACCAATAAAGACTTGCCTTGACATGAACAAACTGCAGGTTACAACAATACACAACAAAAGACAATAGCTACATGAGGGCTATATATACACCAAACAATCAAGGTAACATGACAATACAACCAGTGAGGAACAAGACACATGAAACCAAGGAACCAATGAGAAAATGACAAAGACAAGGGTAACACATGACAAGATCACATGTGGGGCAAGGAACATATGGGAAATGAAGTGCAGAAACAATAGCAAGAGTCCGGGGTGGAGTGCCCTCTAGTGGAGTTCATGGGCACTCCAGCTGGGAATCGTGACATTGGCTAATTATCAAACCCTCCATGGGCTGAAGATGTTTTTCCAGTCACTCAGTGACATCATCGGATCTCCTAAATGACAGGAAGTTCCCCAGCATTTAAACACGTGTGTGATCCACCCCTCTGACGTCTTAAACTTAATGTGACACTTGGATCTGAAAGCGTGAAACTGTCGGGGTAAATGTGTCAGGACAGCTTTTTAGGTTATAGTTTCCAAACAATATAGTAAAAGGAACTGTCTGCCCAGGAGCTCAAAGCGTCATCACAAAAAGAAAAAAGACAGAAAATCCTCTAAATCCTCAGGATTAAATCCTCACCTGACACTTTCATGCCCCTGAATTACAACAGCATGCAAACACACATAGCTCACATTTCTTCTAGACAATTAAATGACCACTTACACTTCTGGGTGTAAGGGTGAAAAATGTACTTCCAGTTCACAGTCTATCTACAAAACAAAATTCCACGTTCATTTATTTATTTATTTTTCCACTGAAAATCTGTTACAGTATGGATTACATATTACTGAATAGTAAGCTAAAAAAGAAATTAATTCCTATTACGATGCTACAGTTAATAATTTATTTGCATGTGCTTCTTTAAGGCATCTAATGTGTTATCAGTATAACAAACTGCTTGAGTCTTAATTCTGACACAAAATTTTACATTCTCAGGCACTCTGCTGCGCGCAGTCGGATTAAGAATCATAAAATAAAACAATCAGAATCACGCTCCAAACAGAAACCTTTTACAGAGCTGTAAAGAGTATTTCAAAATTCACAAAATGTTAAAACAAACAGCAGGAAAATACAGTTGAAATAAAGGCCCATGTTTATATCACATTCAAAAAATATCATATGATTATTTCCCTTTTTTGCGATAATGACAGTACAATTTTACTGGGTGTACCAAATTTTAAAAAGTTACATTTTTAGAAAAACAAACACTTTTTCTAAAAGTCTATGAAGTAACATAAGAAAGACTGTGCAGTTATACAAAAATAATACACACGTCCTGACCAATCAGATTTGACAATTCAACCACACTGTGAACAAATTATTATTGAATAACTGAAACTTCAGACCCTTTATGTCCAAATAATCAGTTTGTTTCTGCTTCTCAAACAGAAATAGATCCCAAAGAAGCCACACTCACTTTATAGCGTGTCACCTAGCTATAAACAATGATTTGTACATTTGTACAAGGTTCATTCAGTGAAATTCCACTGATGATATCACTAACGCTACTGTAGTAACAGTTTCAGTGGGAATGTTGCTAGAATTGCAATTTTACGTAGCCAACGCTGACAAGCAGTGCGATACAAACTGTGAAACATCCCAGTGCAGTTATGCTAAATATGAATACGCTCATCCAATCAAATTAATGGACCAGAACTAACTGTAGTATAAATACAATTAAGCAACGTCTGACCAATCAGGTTTGAGAAAACAACAGTAGCGAAATAAAATCACTATAACGTACGTCCTCAAGTGGCTTTTATAAAACTGCAACAAAAACAATATGATAAAATATAGTGTTCAATAAAAGTAATTTATTAATAATAATATCCTTAATAAACAATTCATAGTTAACTGTAAGCTTACATAATGGACCAAGATTAGGTCATTCTGTGGATAGGACAATGGCTGTACTGTATCTTTTTTTGCTTTTTGCTTTGGTTTTGTTCGTCACAATAATACTAGTCACTTGTGTGTGTGTGTGTGTGTGTGTGTGTGTGTGTGTGTGTGTGTGTGTGTGTGTGTGTCTTTCGAGGACATCGAGCATGACTCGATTTTATCTCGATTTTAGATATGAAACTAAATATACTTAATAAAGGTGCTTAGCTGCCTAGTGAGGTACTTGAAACTATCTCTGCTATGAAAACACATGTTACACGGTTCAACATCTTTATGGGTTCCCCTTAGAGGAACAAACCAAAGAACTCTTTAGGGTTCTAATTTTAGCATTTTCTTTTCTGTATATACACAGAACCATTCTCTTCGAGATAGGGTAGCAGAATTTTGGCCACCAAAGAATGCTTCAGCGGATGTAGACTGGCAACAACAGGACCTAATGGTCCTAACTGGCCAAGGTAGAACTGTTCGTGGCTGATTGGTTATTCATAAAGGATCACACTGTGTTGCCATTTTAAATTAACAGTGGCGTAAATACACAACATGTTGTAAGGACACTGTGCACTGAAATTACGATATGGTCTTTTGCTGTTGTGCGCTCTCGCCTCGGCTTGTTTAGTGCCTTTCATTTCCAATAATGAAGCCTCTGGACTTGTCTAATAAAACAGTAGCATCTCACAGTAGCTTTAATTTAGCAAGAAAAGTTTATTTAGGAAGTACAATTTAAGGAATAACAATTGCTTAGAAAATTACTAAATGACAATTTACTCTTTAATTTAATAAATAGTTCACTGTATTATTTGCATGGCCGCTGTCTGCATGACAGATAAATATAAAAGAATAAAAGGCTAGCACTGCAAGAAGTAGCTGTTTCCCAGCACGCGCATCAGCGTTGATTCGCTAAACTCGAATATGTCTCTTTCACTGAAGAGGTAGGTGAAACCTGCAGAAACATGTGGTGTGAATAAAGTCAGCATTCTGATATAATTAGCCCAGATTATTTAGGAAATGTATTAATTCATTAAATACTGACCACTGGACTGGAAGGCTGCAGTAACTTTTCCTGTAATTCCTGGGAATCTCTCTTCCACCAGTTTAGGGTAACCCTTGTCCATCTTCTTGGTGTTCGTGTCATAGCTTTAAAAATATTTCTATTAGTAAATAACTTGAAAAAGAATGAGTATCCCGTCTTCTTTCGTTTTTATTTTTTTAATATAACAATGCACTAAGATGTACCTGTAGTATGATTTGCCAACAAAGAACAACGCCCTTCGAGTATGCTCATCATAAACAGCAGCATTGATCTTCTTCACTTTAGCTGGCAAGCTGAAGCTACTGAGACTCTTGTGATTCATGAGGTCATACCCATTGAAAGCCCAGACCTTCTCACCTAAAGATCATGAACACAAGTACACACCAAATCATATGTACCTTATGTAGATTTTATATTGTTATTGTTAATCACAATATATTAGAATTCGATCAATAAATATTTTAAAGCATTTTTACGTTTAAAGATGTACACCAAGTCATCTAATGGATCCTCAAAAGCAGCATCGATATTATCAGGAAGCTCAGGCCAGAAGGTCTTTATCAGATATTGTTCAGTTTGAGGGATCTGAGGGTGGCGGCGCCAGAAGAATCTGAGCAATAGAAATAAGGATTACATGGTTAGAACCATAAAAGACTCTCAAACAATTATTTTGAAGGTTTTAGAATATTTTTATATTCATGCATACTTATTCTTGAAGAAGTACATCTCTCCGCGCAGGGATGTAACAGCATCCAGGACCAGATTGGGGTCACAGGCATTAGGAGTGGGTGGAGCTGTGGGCTCGGTCTTATTGGGTTTGTCAGGGTTCGAGCCTGTTGAATTCATTTAACGTTGTTAAATAGATGTTTGACATGTCAGATTTTCTAGACAACTAGTCACAAATTTACAATTCCAGAAGCTTACCATAGAGAGCCTGAATTTTATTGATGTCATCTTGAGGAAGAATGAAGCTGTCAGCATCTCTGTAGGTGTACCTTGCATTCATGAGAGCTCCGGGATCACGGGAATGATCAAGGCCCAGGGCGTGTCCAAATTCATGGGCAGCCACCAAGAACAAGTTGTATCCTGTGGTACCCCAATAAAGATGGATGTACATGATGTTTATTTTTGTATCTTGCACACTGCATTGTGTATATTTCAAGTTTGGTGAAATGTGAGCCTATTTACCATTAGATTTGAAAGTGAAGGTCTCATCGTCATCAAAATGGGTATCTCCGCCGAGGCCAGGAGCGGGGCCAAATGCATGAGCCAAGACACCATTAGGGCCATCAAATGGGGAGCCATCACTATGATCTGGAAACAAGAAACATTCATATACATAACTTAGTATTGCTGAATACTCTATTAGCATCAGTATACATTTGAAAAAAATTTCAGTCTACATCAGGCTTTGAGTTGTGAAGGCAAAACCTGAAGCAATTGAGTTCATGTCACAAATGTACATGTGCTGACCATTAATTGACCGTGTTTCTGAATGGTGCGCTGCCCTATGATATATTCTAATGGAGGCTTTCACAATCTCTAACTTACCCTGTCAGTAAGAACCTGTTCAACATTATATATAATTTCACAAGAAAGACTTCAAGACAAGATAAAGTGATACAGGATAAAGTGAGAGACTCACCTCCAACAACGAAAGAGATCATAATGTCAGCTACACCTCTGTAGATGCGGGTGAACCTCAAAGGAGTGACGTGAGCCCAGACTTGCAGCGCTCTCTCAATAGAGTTGTCCACTTCAGCCTCAGACATGTCGGGAGTGTAATTCTCAATCCTATAGAGTAAAAATAACAAAGTGTAACTTATTAAATCAGTTCACAAGTTTAATACATAAAGCTATAATGGGCTAAGACCACTACGCTGCTTATACCTGTAAGTCAAATTGTTGTTGGACCATTTGTTACTTGAAGAGCCATCAGTGTATGCAGCCACATCTGGAACTCCACAGCGAGGCATCTTCATCATCTCCAGCGTTTCAGCGTCCAAAGTTCCTGTCACCTTTAACCCGAAAAACTGCTGCATCTCACTCAGCTTCAAGCTCATCTCACTGACCTTGCGCCCAAAAGATGGCTTGCTCTCCTCTTTCAGGTTGTAGAATTTCTTCAAGTAATTCTGGTTAAATAGAAAAAAAAAATTATAGTTGGAAACCTGGCTAAATAAAATGAAAATAAAATAATATAAAAACAAAATTTTAAAAATCCTGAATAATTTCAAGTTGCACAGTGCAACGCCATTCTTACCTCTGCAAATTCTTCATTGTTCAAGTCAGTAGAGAGTGGTACTGAGTGTACCATGAACACCATGGCAACAAGGATGCACAACTGGTAGTAAGTCTTCATTTTGCTTCTCTTCTAATAAACCAGTGTAGTTTGGGCTTTGCACCCAGCTTTTATATGAAAAAGGAAGGGATATTGAGCAACAATCTACGTCATTAGACAACGAAAGATTACAGACCTAGGTAATCAAGGATGACTCCATATCCTGAATTTCCCAAAATATAGCCTAAAGCAATTGGACGACAGATTTAAAAACCAATATAATTTAATTACTTTTTTTTTTTTTTACACCTAGAGAATGACAGTACTACTTATTACGGCATAATAATGTGGCTGAACCTTTTGTAAAGGTTTACGCTAGCTAACAGGTTTTCCTTTGTTTGTCCTCCTGAGGGAATAAATCCTACACCAGAGGTTCAACTTTCAGAAAAGATTCCCCTTTAGAAAACTATAACCATGAATCATCCAAAGAACATTTGAGGAATCAAAAAACATTTGAGGAAAGTGTATGATCAGTGAGATACTACAACATTTGAAACATAACTTTCCCATGTAAGTAATATTTGGTGCAAAACATTTCACAAAAACAACCCCACAACACAATGTCCATCCCTTATACAAGGTCTAATATATTCAGTATTTTTGCTAAATTTAATACAGCTTGCACACTAGGCATGAATTAAGACACACACACACACACACGCACACATATACATATATATATATATATACAGTATATATATGTGTGTGTATGTGTGTTTTAAATTCATGCCTAGTGTGCAAGCTGTATTAAATTTAGAAAATATATTGAATACTATGAATCATGATGGACAATTTTTTTTCTTGCCAATTTGACATGGAAAACTAATTTGGCATGAAGCAACTTAAGTTTTAAATAATACATCAACTTATTTTGCCTATGGATGATATATTACATATCCTGCTCTCTGCTGCTTTAAACTGGGTTTTCCCCAACTGATGTTGAGCCATATAATGTAAAACTCTTGCTCAAGGCAAAACAAACCATATTACATCTCTAAAGGCAGGATGATGACAAATACTGTTGTCTTTATTTGGGTTTTTCAGCTTGACTGCGTGTCTGCTGATATCATCATCCATTTCCCTTGGATCTTTGGCGAATTTTGTCAACCTGCAGGAAATTGGTTTGCATAATTGTGCAGCTTGGTTCCCACGATCAAAAAAATCACAAGGATAGGTATATTCCAGATATTCCAAAGCTTGTACTTTCCAGTACTAAGAGCCAGTTTCATGTATGCATAAGATAGTAGTCTTTCATTCAAACTGCCTGAATTGATGCTAGCTTGTTGCAGTGGAAATATGTTTTATATATAGCAGCCTTATCCTTGAAAAATACCATGCTGCTGCATATGTTCTCATAGACAGAATCCATGTGTATACTTTAAAAAATTGCATTATTGTGAGGTCTTTTTTTTGTCAAAACATAGGATTTCAGGATGTCTCAGTGGATACAGGCTTTTTATCATCAGCTGCCTTTTTCAGTAGCTTGGTTTAATTTGCTTTTAGGCACATTAACATTTTTTTTTTAAACCACTACAATATTCACTTAAATAAGGGGTTCTCAAACTTAAAAAAAAATTGCAGACCCCCTCAGTGTAGATTTATTTCACACACAAACTGCACAGGCACATTATTTACATGTGTACATGTTTTATTTTGGCTGTTTATTGGAGCCATAGAACCCATGGAACCCATTTTATTAAAATTGTCATTAGATTCAGAATTGGCATAATAACTGACCTTTAGGGGGCCCCAGACCCCATGTTGAGAACCCTAGACTTAAATCATTTGTAAATTCATACTTGCCTTAGAGTCACATAAATAGCATATTTCAGTCAGGATTTAGTACAGTACTGAAACAGCTCTGGGTAAAGAAGTAAATTACATATGACTTCCCCCCATCCCAATTAGTGTTGCATCTTTCTTCTCAGTGCAGCTTTTGCTACTGTAGGTCACAATATTCCCCTAGAGGAACTAAAAAGTGTTGTTTAGGCTAAGAGAAGAGCCCTTGCTTGGCACAGACCCTATCTAACTGGCACTTATAAGTTTGTAAAAGTTAATGCATACAGAAATAAAGTTTGGTGTTACACAAGGCTTTGTTCTAGATCTGATCTGCTCTGATCACCCTTTGAAGCCACTGCATGCTACTGTAATATCTAATACCTAATAATCTGTTCTGTCTGTCAAGCTGGCCAGTGTGGTTTTTTGCACTTTATAACTTGCCTCCTGCTGTTGTGGCCAGCAACCTAAAGCTTTGGATCAGCTGAAGGTTAAAATAGGGAAGCATCTAAAGATTTCCAGACAAAATCACAGAGACCACCCTTCTGGAGCAGTGTTGTTGAATCAAATGGAGAACCAAGGGTGACCCAGTCGAGATGGGCTCCAGGGGATTTTACAGGCCAGTGCCTCACCTGAGTCTACAGTCTACATGAGCAGAGTCATTAGGAGTGCTGCAGAGGCAGCAGAGAAAACTTCTATATGGTTGTGTATCAGAAGGTGTGAGCCATGGACTAGGTTCTACTGGGATGTAAGCCAGGACTGTGATCCCAGGACAAATCACTGCTGATGTGTTTCAGTGACAGTGACACTGTTTCTGACTGTGAAGCCGCCAAACAGGAAGTGAGACTGTATCTCAGCAATGGCTTTGCGCACTGACACAAAACTTGGTAGGCATCTTCAGGCCCATGACTTGAGCTATGCAACAGATTTTGTGACAGTGCGACCTACTAGTCAAAAGTTACAATAACAATAACATCTAACTGCCATTTTTGGTACTTCTCCTACAAATTTTTTCCAATCTTCACCAAATTTGGCTCATATCATCTTGAGACCTGTCTGAATAATAATTATCAAAGGAATTTTGATAGTCAAAACCATTCTCCTGTAAAGTGCTGGCAAATGCAAATGCAAAAAAAAAAAAAAAATGTGATGCCTCACAGTAGGTTGAAATTGCCATGAAATGTTTTATTTTATTTTTTCAACTCAAAAAATTATAATTACTCAGAAAGGAAAATAGCAATCACCTTCATACAGCTGATGAGTTAATTATGCATTACATAAAACATAATATGCAGAGTATAATGCTCTGTAAATTCTTTAAAAGTTTGATCTAGAAATGACTATCAAATATCAAATATCAAATATCAAAGATTAGCACTGCAAAAAGTGGTTGCTTTTCTGTACTTTCACCAGACTTCCCTTACTGTACTGGAAAACCTTTGGCCCACTGAAGAGATAGATATAACCTGAAAAACATATTGTGTGCCATTTTAGTCAAACCTGATGACTTTGGTTATTCAGGAGTTTCTAAAATTTGGTAAATACTGACCATGTTCCTGGAAAGCTGCAGTAACTTTATTCTTCATTCCTGGGAAGCTTTGTTCCACTGGTTTGGGGAAACCCTTGTCCATCTTTTTGTTCTCCATATCATAGCTATAAAAATGTTTTGATTGGTTAACAGCTTGACAATCAAGAGTACATTTTTAATGACTTTAATATAACTATACACTAAGAATTACCTGTAGTATGACTTGCCAACCAAAAACAATGCCTTTAGAGTATCCTCGTCATAAAAGGCAGCATCGATCTTCTGCACTGTAGCTGGTAAACTGAAGCTTCTGAGAGTCTTGTGATTTTTAATGTCATAACCACTGACAGTCCAGACCTTCTGACCTAAAGATGCAATAGTTAACACCTCATATATATATATATATATACTGTATATAATACCACTAGTAGATTGTTTGCAATGCAAAGCTGTTTTACCTTTAAAGATGTACACCAGATCAGCTGACGTATCCTCAAAAGCAGCATCAAGATAATCTGGAAGCCCTGGCCAGAAGAACTTGATCAGAAATTGGTCAACTGTGGTGAGCTGTGGGTGGCTGCGCCAGAAGAACCTGAACAACAGAAATCAGTATTAGATGGTCAGACATCCCAAAAATGGATTAGAATTAGGTTAATGAGCTTAATGTTACTTTGGGGTCCATGTGTACCTGTTCTTGAAGAAGAGCTTCTCTCCACGCAGGGTCGTAGCAGCATCCAGGACCAGATTGGGGTCACAGGCGTCAGGGGTGACTGGAGGTGTGGGCTCAGGCTTATCAGGGTCAACAGGTTTTTTAGGGTTTGAGCCTGTTGAAGTCATTTTACTTAGTTAATAACATGCTGCGAAATTTACAGAAAGCTTTTCTATATTTGCCACTAACGTATTCCAGAAACTTACCATACAGAGCCTGAATTCTATTAACATCATCTCTGGGCAGAACAAATGTGTCAGGATTGGTGTAGGTGTATGTTGGATACATCAGAGCACCAGGAACATTGGAATGATCAAGGCCCAAAGAGTGTCCAAATTCATGAGCAGCCACCAAGAACAAGTTGTATCCTGTGGAAGAATACATGTGTTTAAGATGCATATTTCATACTGTATTGTGTATGTTCTTTTAATGAAATGTGAGCATAATCACCCCTAGAAGATTTGAAGGTGAACGTCTCATCTTCATCAAAATGGGCATCTCCACCAATGCCAGGAGAAGGGAAAAATGCATGAGCCAAGAAACCATTAGGTCCATCAAATGGGGAGCCATCACCACGATCTGGAAATGGAAAAGATTTATTTTTATTTTGGAAATGTACTCATAATGCTAAAACTGACACTCCAGCTTTGAATATAGCAGAAAAAGTTCCACTGCTCATTCTACACCAGGATTTCAGTTATAAGGACTTTAGGGCTAAGGGTAAAATCTGAAACAGTTGACTGCCTATTAGAAGAGAATGTACATGTTGCCCCTTAATTGCCAGTGAAGATGTCATGTCCTACCAAATAACTGACCATGGCAACAAGAACCTGTTCAATATTAGTTAGTATTCTGCTGGAAAGAGGACATGGTTGTCTTTCAAGAGTAAATGGTACCAATGCCACTGGATAAAGTCGGAGTCTCACCTCCACCAACAAAAGAGATCATAATGTCAGCTACACCGCTGTAGATGCGGGTGAACCTCAGTGGAGTGACGCGAGCCCAGACTTGCAGCGCTCTCTCAAGAGAGTCATCCACTTCAGCCTCAGACATGTCTGGAGTGTAATTCTCAATCCTGTAGAATAAAAATAAAAAGTGTAACTTACTACATCAGTTCACTTGTTTGTTCCGTGAAGCTCGACTGGGTTAACATTAAGATGATGTGCTCTTTTGGTACCTGTAGGTCAATTTGGTTTTAGCCCATGCCAAAGGTAAAGGTTCTTTGGTATACGCGGCCACATCTGGAACTCCACAACGAGGCATCTTCATCATCTCCAGCGTGTCAGCGTCCAGAGTTCCTGTCACCTTTAACCCGAAAAACTGCTGCATCTCACCCAGCTTCAAGCTCATCTCACTGACCTCACGCCCAAAGGATGGCTTGCTCTCCTCTTTCAGGTTGTAAAGTTTTTTCAAGTAATTCTGGTTAAAAAGAAATAATCTACAGTTAGAAATATGCCTAACTAAAATCCTGTGTAATTCTAAGTACTGTAGTGCAATGCCATTCTTACCTTTGCTAATTCTTCATCATGCTTCTCATTAGGCAATGGTGTAGGATCTGAGTGAACCCTGAACACCAGGCCAATGAGGATGCACAACTGATAAGTCTTCATCTTGCTTCTCCTTCAAGAAACTGATGTTGTTTGGTGTAGTTCTGATGTAGTTCACTGTCTGCTTTTATATACGATAAAGGATGAGACATTGAGCAACAACCTGCATAATATAATACTGAAATGAAGATTAGAGAAGGAAATCAAAGACAACAAAATGTATTTTTTTTTCTTCATTTCATTTGATCACAAAAGTTTTATACCTAAATAATAGTAATTATTTTGGAATCTGAGCTCAGCTTTGAGCATCTGTGCACAATATAGTCTACAATTATTAGATAAGACAGATAAGTAATAGATAAGTAAATCTATTAAAAGTGAATTTATGTTTTAAATCTTCAAGGTAATAAGTATGACTCGGGGCATAAAACACAATCCCACAGTGTCCATCCATTATACAGAAGCTGTAATTTTTTATTTTTGATTACCAGATTCATACTTTCATTTACAGGTTTTTACAAATATTTTATTTTATTTGTTTTTATTCTATTTGGTTAGTCTGTTTTGAATTACACTCCCTAAAGGACTTCCGCTAAAGTATTAACTAAAGAGTTAATATACGCCAATGTGTGTAAATTCAGGTTTAACATTACGATATTAAGAAATAAGAGAGATTAAACTTTTTTAGATGTTTTTAAATGTTTCTTTTTCTCTTGTCCTATGTCACTAACCTACATAGTGATTATTTGATGAAACATTATTGTAAACATATTATTTTAAATTTTTTAAGTTAATTGACCTTACTCTGCTCATGCTCTAACAAATACATGATCCATTAGGCCATTTTTTGCATTGTATGCAAGATTCTATTTATGAAGAATCTTGATTTTTGTTAATTGTACTATTTTAAGTGTACTTGTGTTATGTTGTTTTGTTGTGGAATCATAGTTGAGCCATATCCTATTACTCCTTAGTCAAGACAATGTGATGAGCAGCATCGTGTCTCCAGTGGCAGGATATTGACAAATACCACTGTGTCAAATACCACCATACAAATGTCTCAGATACCACTGTCCCAAATATCACTGTCTCAGATACCACTGTCCCAAATATCACCATCACAACTGCCACTGTCCCAAATGCCACTGTCCCAAATATCACTGTTCCAAATATCACTGTTCCAAATATCACCATCTCAAATTCCACTGTCGCAAATATCACCATCTCAAATTCCACTGTCGCAAATATCACCATCTCAAATACAACTGTCCCAATGTACCAAATCCCACTGCCCCAAATCTCACTGTCCCAGATACCACTGTCCCAATGTACTAAATCCCATTGTCCTAAATCCCATAATTTTAAATACTACTGTCCCAAACACCACTGTCCAAATCCCACTGTTCCAATGAACTAAATCCCATTGTCCTAAATCCCATGATTTCAAATCCCACTGTCCCAAATCCCACTGTCCCAAAGCCCACTGCCCCAAAGCCCACTGTTCCAAATATCACCATCTCAAATACCACTGTCGCAAATATCACCATCTCAAATTCCACTGTCGCAAATATCACCATTTAAGCCCGTTCTTGATAAAAAGAGACTAAAAATTATCTTAGAATTGGGTTAACTACACCTGCAAAAGACATCTAACTACATTAACTACACCTGTACTACATTAACTACACCTGTACTACATTAACTACACCTGTAAAACACAGTGTAATGCCCCAAATTTAGAGAAGGGCTTCCTACCAGAATTGGTTTAATAATTTTCCAGATCAACAAAATCTGCAGCCGTTTCAACAAGAGAGAGCTACAACTCTGATACTCTCCCTATGCTTAATCATCCAGAACTATTACTGAATGTTCAATTTGTACAAATCTTAAAATTGTTAAAATGTGCTCAAAAATGTTGATATGTTGTACTCTAGGAAAATATATTTATATAAAGATGTACAATTGCTCATGACACCTTGGCACTCTGCGGTGGGGGCCCCGGTGTAGGACACAAAAGGAAAAAACAACCTGGAATTTACTTATGCCACTGGACTGTGAAAATTAGCAAAAATGTGTACATGTACAAACACCTCATGCACTTGAGAAAGGTGTCGGAGGCACTGCACAGGACTGGACTGACAGCTAACTCTTTGGACTGACTGCCCTACAGATCTTTTCCTTTCCAGCATTAGTCCGGGATCTAGTACACACATCAAGATGCCACATGGTTCTTAAAGAATACTGTTGAAAAGTTGCTACTATTTCTCTGATGTGTCCTATCACTTTAGTGAGAAAATAAGGATGTGGGGCAATATCTTTTTCTTCTACAGAAACCTCCATCACCATTGCGACACGCAACAATGACACACACAACACATTTTCAATCTAGTGAGCTAAACTGTCTTAGGCACTCTACTTTTTTTTAGTACAGACTTTGTTATAGATTTTTATTTTATGGCTTCTACATTATTGATTCAGTACAAAAACTTTTTAGTTTTCCAAACATTAGGTTTCCAGCACAAAATTTAAATGTTACAGAAAAATGTTTGTATGTCAGTAAAGAAAGCAGCAGATTACATAAGAGATACTTTTCAGACAAAAAACAGAATGAAGGCTGCTGGGTTTGCTGTAAAAATAAGAAGCGAGTCGACAGTCAAAGTCTCCAGAAGAACTGTGGCTGCTTCTGCAAGATGCTCAGTAACACTTACAGCTCATTTCCTTATAAAACTGCACAAATTGTACTTGAGACTACTTTTTTTTTTTTAAGTGAAGGATCTTCACACCAAATATTGACTTTGTTTCATTCATTACTGTTTACTGTGCTTTATAGTATTTTTTGTGAATGTAGAAACATTTAATTTCATTTTTTTGAAGGCATCTTTGCTCTACAGCATTTCTTTGCATGTGCCTAAGACTTTTGCACAGTACAGTATGTTTAATCTCTTGTTTCACATCACCACCAAACAGGTTGTTCAAATTTTTGTTGCTGTGTGCTCTTGTCTTGGCTTGCTTACTGCCGTTCATTTCCAACTATACTATGTGGCCAAAAGTTTGTGTACACCTGACCATCACATTCATATGTGTTTGTTGAACATCCCATTCCAGATTTATTCCCTCTTTGCTGTTATAATAACCACCACTCTTCTGGGAAGGCTTTCCACTAGATTTTGGAGTGTTGCTGTGGAGATTTGTGCTCATTCAGCTACAAGAGCATTAGTGAGGTCAGGCGCTGATGTTGGTGAGGAGGTCTGGGGTGCAGTCGGTGTTCCAGTTCATCCCAAAGTGTTCAGTGTGGTTGAGGTCAGGACTTTGTGCAGGTCACATGAGTTCTTCCACTCCAACCTTGGCAAAACCATATTTTTATGGACCTAACTTTGTGCACAGGGGCATTGTCATTTTGGAACAGGTTTGGGCCTCTTAATTCCAGTGAAGAGGAATTGTAATGCTACAGCATACAAAGACATTCTATACAATTATGTTCAATTATTGGGGAAGAACCAAATATGGGTGTGATGGTCATGTATCCGCAATCTTTTGGCCATATAGTGTACATCTAGATAATGGTCTAGTAAAGCAATCTCATGATAGGTTTAAATAACCAAAGAATTTCATTTTAAAACCACAACTTAAAGAACTAAATAAATTTAAAAAAAAAAAAAAAAAAAAAAAAAAAACTTTTTCAAATAACCAGGCCATGCTGGCAACTTTGATTATTCATGAGTTTCTATGTATTTATTAAATACCTCTGTCCTTGAAAGCTGTAGTAACTTTTCTTGTCATTTATGGGATGATCTGTCTCACCAGTTTAGGTTAACCTTAGTCCATTTTCTTGGTAGTTTTTTTTTTTAAATAAATAAATAAATCCATTTTTTGGTTTAAGGTAACTGACACAAATTCCTCCTCTCAGAGGGTGGTGCAGTTCAGAATGTGAGAAACACTGATTTCCAGTTTTGTTTACTTTACCATCTGCCTTTGTTTTAATTCTGGTCCCGTCTTAGCCCTTGTCATGTCATTGGTCTGTTCCCTAACATGTGCACCTGTTGATTAGTTTGTCTATTTATACCCTGTTGTGTCTTTGTATTGTTGCCGAGTCTTAACGTGCCTTTCTGTGTCCAAGCGTTCTTTTCTAGTTCCAGTTCCAAATATAGTATTCCCTGGTTTCCCTCATTTATGATTAAGGATTCTCCCTCTTTAATGTTTAATATCTGCATGTTCCTTGACCAACTTTATGAACAATGACAATGGTTTTGTGGCTTGCCCCTAACAAATGTCCTGCTGCTTGCATCCAGCGTCATATGACCACAAATTTCAGTAACAGTACACTATATCTTACACTATATATTGCATAAAGGGAAGCATAAGTTTTATTCAGCTTGACCCAGCAACCCAAATCTTTGGGTCAGCTGACAGTTGAACTAGGGAGGTAGCTAAAATTTCCGGACAAAATCACAGAGACCACCCTCAGATCAAGCATTCATTTCATTCATTTGTCCCACACACACACTGCTAGCTTTTCTGAGTTTGTCAAAAACATTTTACTGGCAATACATGTTTGATCTGTCCATTCAAAGCTAGAGGGTAAAGCTCCATGGTTTTGGTGATTAAGCATTGTATTTCGAGTTCTTGATTAGTTCTTGATTAGTTGTCTATTCAAGCTTCGGTGTGTTTGTCTCACTGTGAAGTCTTCTTGTTGTTTATGTGTGTTTCTGAATTGTGTTTCCTTGTTCCTTGGTTTGGCAATTTCTAGGTACTTCTGTGTTTTGACCATTGCCTGTTTACTTGTGTTTTGCCTCATCAATTGACCCAGTTTGTTTCTGCTTGGTATAACCCCAAAAAAAGGTTCGTTCTTTTGTAGTTGGAGGATTTCATCTTGGCTTGGTTAGTGCCTTTAATTTGCAACTGCATAGACATTTTTACAAACACATTTAGATATAGTATGTGTCTAATATAGAAGCATCACAATAGGATGAAATTGCGATGAAATGTTTTATTTCAAAAACAAACTCAAAAAATGACAATAACTCAGAAGAGTCAAAACAATTACAAACACAATAATAATGAGTTTTAAATAAGTTAATACTACTCAAAGTATAATGCTCTGTAAAAATACTTCTTTAAAAGTTTGCTCTACAAATTAATTTCCCTGCTGTCCATGAGGCAGGTAAATAGGAATAACTAGCACTGCAAAAAGTGGTTGTTTTTCAGTACTTTCACCAGCCTTCCGTTATTGTACTGGTAAACATTTGGCCCACTGAAGAGATAGATATAACCTGCAAAACATATAGTGTGTCACTTTAGTCAAAGTTGACGACTCTTATTATTCAGGAGTTTTGAAATATATTTTAAATACTGACCATGTTCCTGCAAAGCTGCAGTAACTTTTCCTGTCATTCCTGGGAAGCTTTTTTCCACTGGTTTCGGGTAACCCTTGTCTTTCTCCTTTCTGTTCATGTCATAGCTGAAAAAAAAATTTATTACTTAACATCTTGAAAAAGAAACAGTACATATTTAATGGCTTTAATATAGCTACACAGTAAGAATTACCTGTAATATGACTTGCCAACAAAAAACAATGCCTTTCCAGAAGATATGTCATAAACGGCAGCGTCAATCTTCTTCACTGCAGCTGACAACCTGAAGCTACTGAGATTCTTGCGTTTCACAATGTCATAACCATTGAGAGCCCAGACCTTCTGACCTAAAGATCATAAGCACAAGTTAACACCAACTCATATACAATACCCCTAGCATATTGCTTGCAAAGCTATGTTTTACCTTTAAAGATGTACACCAGATCAGCTGATGGATCCTCAAAAGCAGCATCAATATTATGTGGAAGCCCTGGCCAGAAGAACTTGATCAGATGTTGCTCGGTTGTGAGCTGTGGGTGGCTGCGCCAGAAGAACCTGAACAACAGAAATCAGTATTAGATGGTCAGACATCCCAAAAATGGATTAGAATTAGGTTAATGAGCTTAATGTTACTTTGGGGTCCATGTGTACCTGTTCTTGAAGAAGAGCTTCTCTCCACGCAGGGTCGTAGCAGCATCCAGGACCAGATTGGGGTCACAGGCGTCAGGGTTGACTGGAGGTGTGGGCTCAGGCTTATCAGGGTCAACAGGTTTTTCAGGGTTTGAGCCTGTTGAAGTCATTTTACTTAGTTAATAACATGCTGCGAAATTTACAGAAAGCTTTTCTATATTTGCCACTAACGTATTCCAGAAACTTACCATACAGAGCCTGAATTCTATTAACATCATCTCTGGGCAGAACAAATGTGTCAGGATTGGTGTAGGTGTATGTTGGATACATCAGAGCACCAGGAACATTGGAATGATCAAGGCCCAAAGAGTGTCCAAATTCATGAGCAGCCACCAAGAACAAGTTGTATCCTGTGGAAGAATACATGTGTTTAAGATGCATATTTCATACTGTATTGTGTATGTTCTTTTAATGAAATGTGAGCATAGTCACCCCTAGAAGATTTGAAGGTGAACGTCTCTTCATCATCAAAATGGGCATCTCCACCAATGCCAGGAGAAGGGAAAAATGCATGAGCCAAGAAACCATTAGGTCCATCAAATGGGGAGCCATCACCATGATCTGGAAATGGAAATTCACAATTTATGTGTTTATGTTTATGTTTTGTTTTTCATGTTACCACTGGTATGATTAGAGACAGGGACACATGATGATACACATTTGTTTTGAACTTGGAGAAATTTGAAATTTGAAAATGGAGAGAGGCATAATCTTCTGTCTACGCTAACTGCATTTACATTTATATGTACATTTATGGCATTTGGTAGACGCCCTTATCCAGAGCAACTTACATTTTTCTCATTTATACCACTTAGGAGACCTGTCACATCGGTTCTCTATGTGCTGACCACTGATTCCAAATTGTTTCTTGAAGATTTCCTACAAATTATTTTATAGGCTGGCTTTCACAGATCTCTAATCTACGCTGTCAACAAGAACCTTTTCAATATTCTGTAATATTCTGAGGGAAAGACTTCAAGACAGGCTATGTTAATAGGAAATGGTACCAATGCCACTGGATAAAGTGGGAGACTCACCTCTGACAACAAAAGAGATCATAATGTCAGCTACACCGCTGTAGATGCGGGTGAACCTCAGAGGAGTGACGCGAGCCCAGACTTGCAGCGCTCTCTCAATAGAGTTGTCCACTTCAGCCTCAGACATGTCTGGAGTGTAATTCTCAATCCTGTAGAATAAAAATAACAAAGTGTAACTTATTAAATCTATTCACCTGTTTGTTTCATGAAGCCAGAAAGGTTTAATTTAATACACTACACTGCTTTGGTACCTGTAGGTCAAGCTGTTTGTAGTCCAAGTTAAAGCTCTGTTTCTGTATGCAGCCACATCTGGAACTCCGCAACGAGGCTTCTTCATCATCTCCAGCGTTTCATCATCCAGAGTTCCTGTCACTTTTAACCTGAAAAACTGCTGCATCTCACCCAGCTTCAAGCTCATCTCACTGACCTTGCGCCCAAAGGACGGCTTATTCTCCTCATCCATGTTGTACAGTTTTTTCAGGTAATTCTGGTTAAATAGAAACAATCTACAGTTGGAAACCTGGCTAAACAAAATCCTGTGTAATTTTAAGTTGCACAATGCAATGCCTTTCTTACCTTTGCAAACTGTTCATCATCCTTCTCAGTATATGGTGTTACAGGATCTGAGTGAACCCTGTACACCAGGCCAATGAGGAAACACAACTGGTAGTAAGTCTTCATCTTGCTGCTCCTTCAAGAATTGATGTTGTATGGGCTTCACTGCCTGCTTTTATATAGGATAAAGGATGAGATATTGAGCAACAATGTGAATCATGGGACGGTGACATGACATAAGGAAGGAAATGACAGATGACTCCATATAGTCAATTTCCATTTATATAGAGTTTACAAAACAAAATTTCATTTAATCACAAATGTTTTATACCTAAAATTTAGTACTTATTTTGGAAACATGAGTTTGGATGTGAGATCATCTCTGTTTTGTTTTGGGGATTTTTTTGTAAGTTGTGCATTATAATGATGTGGTAAGAGACACTGACCAAAGAGATTTTTTTGTCTCTTATCTTGTTTCCTACGTCAATGATTAACATAGATGATTATTTAATTAAACATTAATATAAACATCATACTTTCAACCTTTTCCTTCCAGTCTACTTAAACTTCAATCAAACTATTGTGCATTCGATCATGTTCTACATTTACGGCATTTGGCAGACACCCTTATCCAGGGCTACTTACAATTATCTCATTTACACAACTGAGCAGGTGAGGGTTAAGGGTCTTGCTCAAGGGCCCAGCAGTGGCAGCTTCCAACCAGAAGTCCAATGCCTTAACCACTGATCTACCACTTCCCATCGCATATGACCTCATAGGCTTCTAGTTATGAATCATTTTAATGATTTGTGTGTTTAAACATCCTGTGTATGTTTTTGGTGAATGTTTTGGTTGATGATGTAATCATGGCCACTTCTGTTATTCTGGCTTGTCTGGAGCCAAAACTGACCCACGCACTATAAATGATTACTCAACACATGATGAATAACGTCATGTCTACAAGGGCAGTATATTGAAAAATATCCCTATTTCAAATGCCTCTGTCCCACATACCACTATATCAGGTACCACTGTCTCATGTACCACTACTCCACATGTCACCGTAGTAAATAACTCTGCCCCAAATACCACCATCTCAAATACCACTATATTAGGTGCCACTGTCCTATGTACCACTACCCCACATATCTTTCCATTAAATACCACTGTCCCAAATATCATTGAATCAAATACCACTGTCCCAAAATATCATTCTTTTAAATGCCACTGTTCCAAATATCATTGGATAAAATATCACTCTCCCAAATATCACTGTCCCAAATATTACTATATGAATTTTCACTGTACCAAATACTACTGTCCCAAATATCTGTTTAAATACCACCATCCCAAATACCTCAGTCTCAAATACCACAAGATCAAATATCACTGCTCCAAATACTACTGTCCCAAATATCTCTTTCCCAAGTACCACTGTGTCAAAGACCACTGCCCCACATACCACTGTCACAAATATCACTGTATTAAATACCACCATCCCAAATACAACTGTCCAACATTACTGCATCAATGCCACTGCCCCAAATATAAATGTCTGAGGTACCACTCTATCAAAAACCCCTGTTCCAAATACTACTGCCTCATACACCACTCTACCAAATACCACTGTCCCAAATTCCACTGGTGCAATTACCACTCTATCAAATACCACTGTTCCAAATATTACTACCCCAAATACATTACTACCCCAAATACAACTGCCTTATATACTACTGTATCAAATACCACTGCCCCAAATATTACAGTACCACTGTTACAAACACCACTGGCCTAAATATCACTGTCTCAAATAAACACTCCAGGAGCAAATGAATATGAGAGACCTAGGGCATGTGTGAACTAGTGAACAGCATCAGCAAAGAAGATTATAGCCTTCAGCAAAAGCACAAGTGTAGTTACATCTCATTCTATGCCCTCTCTTAAAATACCATTATTTAAACACCTGCTTTAAGCCTGCTCTTAACAAACACGAGACAAAAATAGACTTAGAATTGGCTTAACTTGATCTGTATATGATTATTATTATTATGAAAATTATGTTAGGCTAAGGCTATGTGTTAGCATACAGTTTAATGCCCTTTATATATCCTGTACAGAACAATTCCATGGGTTTAGTATTATTTCCCCCCATTAACTTAATTTAATTAAAATTAAAAGGGAGAATCTGTTGGATTTCTAGACAAAATCTAGAAAAGTGACAAATGCTGCCTGTGCTTAGTTTCCATAACTTTTATTAAAAGTTATAGGAATTCTCACACGTCTTAAAGCTGTGAAACTGTGCTTGAAGTTGATGACATGCAGAGTTGTAGCTTCTTGAGAATTCTTGCTCCCGTTAGGGGTCACCACAGCGCATCATTGGCCCGCATGTTTGATTTGGCACAGGCATAATGCCGGATGAAACGCCACCGAAAAAAGCACTTTTTCTACATTATAGGACTAATTGCGAAAAGAGAAATTTGCCATACATACAATAATGTTCATTTTATTGTAAACATTTCAGAAATTCTGTCAAAATTAATTATTCTACTTGGATCCCTTACGACAGATCCCTTAAGACTCCATAAAACTCTCCAGTCACTCACCACTCCACTGAAACTCCGCACACTGCACTTTGCACTTTGTGTTGTTACTACACGTAACATACTCGCATATTTGTACATGTAACATAATGCATATTTTGTACATCCATTTTTTGCACATTCCTTGCTTTTTGTACATCCTTTCTTGCACATTCTTGTACATATATTTCTTAATTATGTTATCTTATTTTTTTTTATTCATTTCTGATTTTTAATTTAGTGTTTAAATGCACAGTCTATAGAGGAGTAGGCCAGGCTTTCATTTCACTCCTAGGTATGTAGTGTATATAACTGCTTATGTGACAAATAAAATCCTACAACAGGCTGATTGTTATCATTTTACTGTTACACATCTAAAACAAGGGCCCAAACTACAATTTATGGACATGCAAAGTGAGGAAAACATGTGCAAATTTAATGCAAATGTTTTAGTCAAGGCAATTTTTTTTATATAAAGATGTATACAACATCTGGCAAACAGACAGTATCCAGCAAATTGCCAATAAAACAATCCCTTACAGAATTTGCAAGTCATTGTATACAAACATAGCTGCATGAATTCTTGGAACTTCCAAGTGGCAACACAAAACCACAAATCATTTCCAGCCAGCTTACGCAAGTTTTTGTTGCAGTCTTGATTTAAATCTAGCGAGGTTTTGTAATGCACAACTTCGTTTTACTACCCTAGCTAGATATATTCATGGACTGAGAGTTTTATGGACAATTATTGGCTGATTGTCATAGGTCAATTTCTTCTTGGACATCCTCTTGTGAATGCATTCCGTAAAATGCGTAGCAGCAGCTATTATGTAATTGTTGATATGTTGAATCACACATGTTTCTACAAACAGAAACTGTACTCTTCAGTTATAAATGTGAACCACGCATACAGTATGTACCTCCACTTGAATGTAAGGCTTTCCAAGTTATGCCAGGATGTCCCAGTGCTGCATGCATTACTCCCTTCAGACTACATCCTACATAACCAGGGTGGAAAATACTCGAGTAGTTGTAATTCGTTACCAAACTAAAGTATTAGTATGGCTTATTTATACTTTACTTGAGTATTATTGAAATTTAATGCTTGGACACTTAGTTACATTTAAAAAAAAAAAAAAATTACTTTTTAGTCCTAAAATTTTCATTTTGACCTTCAAAGTGCAATGAGTGTACGCTACACATCAATCGAAAGTTTGGCATCCATTCATGTTCAGTAATCTAGAAAAAAAAGTATTATAAATTGTTGTAATTCATTAGTGACCTTCTCATGCTACATATTGTAGTTAGCACTAGAGCTATCTGTGTGTGTGAAGATGGATAAGTCATCAGACTGACTTTATAAGTCTCATATAAAATGGTGTCTCATCGTGCCTCGCTAGAAGGCATGAACCCCATCTAATTTGAAAAAAGCATACTAAGGTAAGTTTCATTATTTTGCTAATATGAACTGGTTATATATTTAAAAAGTTAGCCTGTTTTCTTTGCTAATACCAGTTTAGGCTATCACCAGTCCCAGCAGTTAATGTAATTTGTTAGAGGGCAAGTCAAATTCTTGCTAATGGTAAATATTGCAAACTTACAGAGATAGAATGAAGTTTTCAGGCAAAATGACATTGCTGCTACAGGAGAAAAATAATCTTCTAATAGTAGATAAGTAATAAACGTTACCTTTCACATCAAAATATCACATTAACTTAATTTCATCAGTTAAAAACAGTTACATTTTCCCTGGGGTACATTTAAAATTAGCACCTTTTTTAATTTCACTTTTTTTTTTCTTTTTTTTTTTACTCAGTACTTCTACTTTTGACGTGTTTGACACAGAAACTATACTTTCACTTTAAGTATACTGTAATTTCTCACTACTTTGTCTACGCCAGAACATAACACACACTTAATGTTAAACAGTGATCACATGATGTGAAATCTTGAATCTTAAATATCCATCACTGAAACACCATGAATATGGGACATGGAGTAGGCTTGGCAGGTTTATGAAAACATGAACAAATGCAAGCATAGATTCCCATGCACATACGAGCTGAATTAACACAAAGCATCAGTTGAAACCAAACACTAAATTTGGAGTATGTGCTAATAATAATAATAATAATAATAATAATAATAATAGTACACAATAATCAAAATTGGAAATTCAGACTTCTTGTGAAAACAGACCATTTAAGACAGTCCTTCATGATGTAAATCACACACAGCTGATGAGGAACCTGCACCTGAAACATCCTGTTACTCAAGAACCTTTCAGTGCAACAGCAGAATTTTGCAACAGCCTTTCTGTTTCTTTCTCCATATATACAGTATTTTGACACAGCCTCTATAATAAACAAGGAATAAAACACTTCAGGATGGTCTATTATAGCAAAATAATGAACAATGGGGTGGTGTGTTGCTAGTATTTCTTTAGAATGTATTGTATCTTTATAATGTTTTTTTTATTATGCATATACTGTATAGGGGGCACGGTGGCTTAGTGGTTAGCACGTTTGCCTCGCACCTCTGGGGCTGGAGGTTAAGATCTTGTCTCTGCCCTGTGTGCGTGGAGCTTGCATGTTCTCCCCATGCTTTGGGGGTTTCCTCCAGGTACTCTGGTTTCCTCCCCAGTCCAACGACATGTGTTGTAGGCTGATTGGCATTACCAAATTGTCCATAGCATGTGAAAAGGTTTGTGATTGTGTCCAGGGTGTCCCCTGCCTTGTGCCCCAAGTTTCCTGGGATAGGCTCCAGGCTACTCTACCACCCGGTGTAGGATGAGTGATACAGAAAATGGATGGATGGATGGATGGATGGATATACTCATTACATAATATAACCATGGAACACATAACTCTTTTTCTTTCTTTTTTTTTCTGCAAACAATTATTTCACTCACGAATCTCTATGAACTCCGTTCCTCCCGCTCATACACAGGCCACTTTTGACTATGTAAAGCATTGTTGTTGCACTGAAAGTCCAAGTATGAGAAATCTGAATACACGCCCTTTCACATTAATTTCATAAAGGTTACTACACTTCTTCATTATGAACTTCTCAAATATTGCTAGTGTTCCTTTATAATGTATTTTATCTTGCATAGGCTGTTGTTGCATAATATTTCCACAGAAGACTCAAATCTCTTTCGTGAGTATTAGCTACTGATGGTGAAAGAGTTTTTTTTTTTTTTTTGGTTTGTTTATATAATAAAAAAAACGTATTATTCATTACTGATAATGCAAAATATTCATGCAATAAGATGCATTAAGATTGCTAGAAAGGAAAAAAAAAGTTGATGAAAGTGATGATAAATGAAGCAGGCCAAGTAAACAAGTTTTTTGCTACATTCTTGCTCTACCCCCTCCATACATAACATAATATAATATAATATAATACTTATAAAATTACTTCAGTGCATATTGAATAATATGTTCACATTTTAATTTGGCCAGAAAACATTGATTGAAAACAAACAACACAGCTGTTACAGGTATTTCCAGTTGCAAGGTAAATCTCAGTTACATATTTTGTAATCATCTCAGGGCTGGACCAGTTCTGTTTCCATCTCAGTAATCATGCCCTGAATTCCAAATTAAAGAACCGCAGATCATACCTTTTCTCCATTTATAGTGACATTTAATCTTGTGGAGCACCTGCAAAATATCTTTTATATTATAGCACGTATAAACAGTCGACATGTCACTTTAAAAATATAAGCATTGCATATTGCTGTGGTATAAGAGGAATAAAACACTTCAGCATGTGCTGTTATGGGAAAATAATCAATATCAAGGTGATAACAGTAACTACATTTTGCACTGGGACACATCAAACCACGTGTGGTTGATTATTTTCCTATAACATTATACCCCTAAGTGTTTTATTCCTTGCATATTGTATAACTGATAACTAGATTGTGTCACGTAGTTTTATCCTTTCATGGAGAATTTGTTTATGCTTTCCAAATATAAAATTATCATCCAATTTTGGCAACAACTAAATCAACAAGTCTTCCAAAAAAAAAAACATCTCTAAGCCCATATTTATCAGAAGCTCTAGAGAATTATGCAAGAAAGCATTACAGCAGCTCCCAGTTCCTCTTCGCCCTACGCTATTTCCTGATTTGTCTTCCTGAAGACGTCTGAGTGTGAAGCGTCATCCAAACATCACTGTGGGAATGTGTCTCATGTGAAACTGACAACAACAATTCACAAGGAACAGAAATGTGTTTTGGTAGAACTGTTTGTTTAATGAATCATCGATCAATCAGTAAAACGAGAGTACATTAAAAATTATAGTCATATAAGTCTCAGGTCTCGCACATAAAGTGTGCATGAAAGGGTTAAATGTTGTAACACATTTCTCAAAACCATACACACATATTTCTGCATATTCGTAACTATTTTGAGAATCCCCATCTCTCTGCAAAATGCAATGTTCCCATTAAAATGCCACAATTTCTACAACACAGCCTTGTGTGCTGATGAACTGAGCAACGACAAATTGCATAGAAATTGAATGAATTATTAATTGTTTATAGATATGTACATTTATTTTGAAAAACACATAATGGGCACATAATTGACACCTCATTTTGGTGGGACTAAATGAATGAATAAAATAAACACGATAAACATTATTTAAAAGTTTACATTTTTGTAGTTGCTGGTAAATGTTTATCACTTTGCGCACAGAAGTGGAGCACCGTGTGAAGTGTGTTGGGAAACGTCTTTAATGGGTGTGCTATGACACTGAAGATGTGGTTAGAGTTTTCCAATAGGTGATTTCAAAAAAGGAAACCAAGCTTCTGTTACTGAGAAATCTCCCAGCAGCACGCAATGCTCGTGTGTGGGCAGCGTTGAAAAATGCATGCCTGTGAATTAGCTTCTACGTCAAAGCAGACGTGTCCTTAAAAGGAGAGAAACATCTGTAAGGTATATTATAAGGAACCACTAGATAATCCGGTTACAAAATTTATAAAACTGATTCATATTTGTTACGTTCTTCCTGGTTGCTGATGTGCGATGACTATGAAAAAAAATATATAAATAGTGTTAATAGAGTCCTTCCTAGGAACTCCAGATGACAGGCAGTATATAATTATAATTATTATTATTATTATTCACCTTACACACTTTAACAAATTTAAACCCTTTTAATATGATAAATCTGATTTCACCTTATGATGTCAAAAAATGCTTACAAAAAATGATGTTTGCTAAATAGTTCATTCAGTAATCAACAATTTTATATAAACAGGAGTTAAACATTTACGAATTTGTGTATGGTGAAGCTACAATTAATAAATTGAATCAGTTATATAAAATTAATACATTTTTAAAAAATTATTATAATGTTGCAACCTGGAACTTTAACTGTTTTATTCCTAAAATACCCTGGTAATCTGGCAAATTGTACAAATTTTCTTCTTTGTTTAACAACATGTAATATTTATCCATTTATTGTTACATTTAATGTTGTGGTACAGGTTAGTCCCTGCTATCATTAACATTATAGCAGCTATAAAATCTCACCTGCTCAGAAACATTCACTTCTCACTCATGAAGAATTTCCCAGTGCTGGAAAACCTACAGGAACCTAATGACAAAGCTTTACATAAAAGGTGACTGTTATAAATGTTTATTTTTTTAATTCCATTTATTGTTAGGCTGCAATAAATTACATGGGGCTTCTGCTTACCAAATCCCAGTAAACTTGCTGTTACTATAGAAATGATAACATTAGAATAAGCACATTAATACATATCAGAGATTTACTTTGCAGGCATGTCGTCGTAGAAAATGAATCAATGCCTTCTGACCAATACGAATTGAGAATTCAACAGCATTATGGTATAAAATAATACTGGTTAGATTGAAGAGCCATGAAATATTGCATATGTAAAAGGAGCAAGCATTTAGAAGTGAAAAGTGATCAAATCAAACAAAAAAAAAACAGTAAAAAGTTTGTTTACTTGCTTCGTTTGGTCACATGTTTAATGTCAAAATTTATTTCTTCTCTTGCGATACTTGGGGAGAAATTTCTTTGCATGTTTGATGTATCCCTGGCAATCTTTACTCTTTTTCTGTACATGAAATGAAAATCTTGTATCATCACCTGTTAATAGCTAGTAGTTTGTAGCTAATTCTCTGAAGGTTGAGTGTTCAAGAAAACATTACTTCTTTTTCTAGTTTTGTGAAAAGTAAGTAAAATATACACTTTGCGATTTAGCTGCATATTTACATTAATTAATTTAGTATAGACATTATTAGTTCTAATAATTTACTTTTTTGTGGAAAAATCAAAGATTTGTTTTTTTCGTCATATTTACTGAACCACTATTTTCTTTTCAGTGTTTTCAGTAAAAAAAAAATCAGACATTTGACAAATATCTTACAATTACTTACAAACATTTTTTTACAATGATTAGCTTGTATCAGTGACAATATAGCACTAAAAAGATAAACTGAAAGATAATCTGAAACAGTTACATGTTACTACACAGGTTTACCAAAACTGGACAGTTGAAGAATGGAAAAATGTCGCCTGGTCTTTTTCCGATCATCAAATGTCCAGTTTTGGTGAGTTTGTGCCGACTGCAACTTCAGATTCCTGATCTTGGCTGACACGAGTGGAACCTGATGTGATCTTCTGCTGTCGTAGCCCATCTACCTCAATGCTTTTCAGCTCACCACAGTTGTAAAGAGTGTTCATTTAATTTACCGTAGACTTCCTGTCAACTCAAAGCAGTCTGACAGTCTTCTCCTCTGACCTCTCTCATCAACAAGGCGTTTCCACTCACTGGACGCTTTTTTGTTTTTCACACCATTTTGTGTAAACATTAGGGACTGTAAGGACTGTCACTGTCTGAACTACTCAAACCAGCCCGTCTGGCACCAACAACCATGCCACAATCAAAGTCACAGTCACTGTTTATTAAAGCCAATGAGTGTACATTTAGTTATTCATTATTTTCATGTACAGTGTGACCTGAATGGAAAATGTGAAATGTTATCTCAACAGTTTTATGCTTTAATAATCCACTGAAGGCTAAAAGAGGATCCAAGCATAGACATGTCTGGTCTGGTGTTGACTTAATTTATGAGTGTGTGTAGGACGTAAGCATGCAAAGGGATTATTCCAAAACCAGTCATCCAGGGGACTGACTCATGTGATTAGGCCAAACCTTATTATAGCTGTTGATATCTGAAGTTAGCCATCACCTCTAAAGTAAGTTGTAAGTGAGGCAAAGTCCAGTACAAGCTGTAAAGACAGACAATCAAGTAAACACTTCCTTTCTGATAACAGCTGATGCTGTCAAAAGACTCATTAAATTTTAAGTAGCGTGCACATATGCACATATGCATTGCAAATACAATTAATCGTTCATAACCTCACATAAAAATCTATATCTCAAAATGACATTCTTTTTTTAAACCTATAAAAAATGTTGTCTGGATCGTTGACTATATCATTGCAGTCAGCTACAGCTAGCTTAGATTTTAAATGTAACTTGACAACCTGAAATTAAAACTAACCTTTTTTTAACCTTGTTACGCCATGTTCTTTGTCAAATTGCACACAAATCATCTGGACTAATCACTAAAGAGACAAATTTCACTAAAACAGAAAAAAAAA
>CM040991.1:2644692-2709122 GCA_022985145.1 Pangasius djambal
TGTAGCCAAGTATGGTGACCCATACTTGGAATTTGTGCTCTGCATTTAACCCATCCAAGTGCACACACACAGTAGTGAACACACACCCCGAGCAGTGGGCAGCCTTTTTTTGCTGCTGCGCCCTGGGAGCAGTTGGGGGTTCGGTGCCTTGCTTGGGGGTCTCGCCTCAGTCGTGGTATTGAGGGTGAAAGAGAGCGCTGGTCATTCACTCCCCCCACCTACAATCCCTGCCGGACCCGAGACTCAAACCCGCGACCTTCAGGTTCACCTTCAGGTTACAAGTCCGACTCTCTAAAGTGTTTTATTTCTCTTACATAACAGCAATTATAATGACTTGTTTTTACTTTTTATCAATTTATAGTCACATTTAATGTTGTGGAATGTCCACAAAACAATTTAGTTCCTGTTATCACTTACATTATAGCACATATAAACAGTTGTTCCCTCACCAGCCTCCCATTTTTTCTCGCTCTTGAAATTAACAAGACAAAAAGTTTGTCATGTTACCAAGAAACCAGAAAGCATCCTGAAAACCTTTCCATGGGGGAAAAACTAAAGTTGCAGCTTCACATCTGACTGTTACAAAGCGCTGACACTGGAGACTCCTTACAAAATGTTAAGTAAACGTCTCCTTACAGAAAACTTCACCATATCAATGATCTTTACTCCATTTATGTGGTGCATCCACTGTAAAAGTCTCTGTGAATGAGCTTTTACTATAGAAATAATAACGTATTAGGACTAGTGCATTAATAGAAACCTGCACTATTGCCAGAGCTGTTGTTACAGAAATTAATCAACACCTTCTGACCAATCAGAATCCAGAATTAGAAACAACTACTTGTGAAATTAAAAAAAAAAAAAAAAAAGCATGATAAATGATAACTTATGCAAATATACTATATACAGTACACACGTGTGTGTGTGTGTGTGTTAAATATTACAAATAAAAATATAATTAATAACAATTTTCATTTCAGTGCATCGTGTAGACAGATGATGATATGTAAAGTCAAACAACATCTGCAGTGGATGCTGTGTATGTTGAGTTCAGGAATTGTGCACCTTTAATAGATTTCATGTTGGAAAAAAATAGTTCGGCCTAGTTATAATATAATAATTTAAGTCTAATAATATAATAATAAATACAGCATGTAACAAAACAATATCATTGTGTCAAGTATATTAAAACCACATGCCAGGTTCATGTGGGAATTCTGGACTAACCTGAACTGGAATGATTCTTTGTTTAATGGCTCATAAAAGTTCTTGATTTTCATGTGGACAGAAGCTGAAGCTCACACCCTGATGATGTAGGAAGGTAAACTGTGTTACTGTGACTTATTAAGTCATGAATCACTGGAGAGAAGTGACTCATTTATGTCATCGGTGTACAGTAGTGTAGGCGGACATGGTTTCTGAAAGAAGTTCCTCTGAAACTATGTGCACACTATTACAATTACACCCCCTGGTGTTCAGATGTGTAACTGCAGCCAATACCTACAAGACTCAGAAAACTTGAGATTGAATTTCTTCTTCTCAGTTAAACTTGATCTCATTCTGCAGGTAACTGTAAAGTCTCTTCTCCTCTGACCTCTCTCATCAACAAGGTGTTTCATTCACAGGACTGCAACTCACTGGATGTTTTTCACACCATTCTGTGTAAACTCTAGGGACTGTTCTGTGAAAATCTGCTGCTACTCAAATTAAACCATCTATAACCAACAGTCAACCAACAGTTTTCCCCCCTTTCTGATATTTCTGATATTTGTGATGTTTGTGAACATTACCTGAAACTCTTGACCTGTATCTGCAGGATTTTATGCCTTGCACTGCTGCCACATGATTGGCTGTTTGGATAAGTGCATAAATGAGCAGGGGCACAGGCGTTCCTATGGGTCATGCTATCTTGAAATATATTGTTTTGCATATGGGTTTTACTTCAAAGTGTTTGTGCTTGTGACTAGAAGGTTGGGAAATGCAAGGACTGTAATATTACCATGGTTGGGCCTTTAAAGGAATCAGTGTTTAATGAATATAATTTATTTATAATGAATATAATTTATTCAGGCTGTTGTGAGAACAAATTGTAAAACATTACACTGAAAATTAATCTAAAGAATCACAGCAATATTACTACACCAACTTTAATTACATAATTCTGAAATGACTCAACATTCAGCAGTTGAAGGAAACATGTAATGCTTCCAAACAGGAACTTGTGCAGTGGTTTCAACATGATACGTTCAGTGATTTTACGGAAGGAAACAAGGTGGTCGATCGATGCTGTCACAACATGGCACAGAAACAGTACTGGCAGTCATTCGTTGTTTGTTCTTTTTGCCTTATACGACATCACCACCAGGAGGATGAGAATAACACATACGAAAACTAACATTTGACATCCGAGACATCAAGGTAAGGTAATATATGGTAACATAAAGTGCTAGTGGTAATATACCACTAGGACTAAATCTAAGGCACCCTTGATATCAGCAGGTCCACTCTAACCAAAGCAGCAATTCAGGTGGAATAAATGTTCTATGTTACACTGCAGCTTCATATAGTGACATAGTGACACACAGATGAATACATGTAACACACCATGGTAACAATATTCACTGTACGAGTACAAAAACGTAGACATTATATATATCTATACCACAATTTCCAACGATTCACACTGGTAGTTCAAGTAACTGAACATGATTTCAGCAGGAGGTAAGACGGGAGCCTGGTATATGAACAGGCACCGTGCAGTTAGTGCTTCTGAAGCTCTGTGCTACTCAGGAAAGTGAGGTTAAACATGATTCCCTTTAGATGTGCAGCTCATGGTGGGTCAGGATTCCCAAAATATGAAAATAACAAATGATGTTTGTGCATAGAGTAGAGAACTGACAATGGACAAATGACTGCTTTCCTAAATTACTTTCCAAATTACTTCATGTGCTCCTTCGTATTTAGAAAAACGATGAAATGGATAGATTTCCTAATTAGTCTGCTTTGCCCACGGCAATAACACGTCACTTCACTGGCAATCATTCCTTCATAAAATCCTTCCTTATTTATATAATAGATTATATATTATATAATTAGAGTTTAGGAGGACAATAAACTCTAATTACTCTTCATGATGGGAATGAATAGTGCATAAAAATTAAAAATAACAATAATTACTACAGAAAAATTAATGACAGTCATCACAGATTAGAAACAAAAATCATCACAGGCTGAAATTAGGGATGCATCAATACCATTTCTTTCCACACAGAGCATGGGTTTGAATACTCAATACCGAAAATGAAATGAGTAACCCACTTAGTACTGCTCCATCAGGGGAGTCGTGGAACATTTTATTCAGCTCTGTTTATGCAGGGTGCTGCTGTGTGCTTTTCGAAATGAACTCCTTATGGCATTTAAACAATCTCATTAACACAGACTGCAAAGGCGTAACAGTGTAGCATCAGCAAGCGTGGTGATTAAAAACGAGAGCTGTAAATTGCACCTTGGCTTGAGCAAAGTGTAGGTGCTGATGTCTGAGGGGAAAGAAGGCGTGTCTCGGTGATTCACACAAATGAAGTGTGAACATCTTCCTGTCTGCATAATTCACACCACCTTGCTCTCATTTTAAAGGACCACGCCAGCTGACTTTTTTTTATGAATAAATCTCTATCTGACTGATACCTGTCAGTACCGATGCATCCCTAATTGAAATAAAACAAAAGCCCTTACATTCGTTAAGAAAACACTACCAAAGTAGCTTACAGTATTTCTGCACAGTAGCACAATGTGAAATTAATGCATTCAGTCAATTCCTTCAAAGATGAGGATCCAGTACCCAAAGGAAACAGGCTAATACAGTTTTGTTTTTTAAATTAAAAAAATAAATAAATTACAAAAAAAATCAATTGCAGTTGATTTCCAGATTTCAGTCTGACTTTTTCCATATTACTACCGTGAAGCTATCCTCAATCTCAAGCCCCTATGATCCTTAAAAAAAAAACGCCAGACGGCGTAAACTAAATCACGAAGACAGCCATAAAGGAGACCATGAAACAAAACATGATTCTTATTTTCAAAAAATAGTGATGTAGCATGATTATGCAGTACAGCTGAAAGATATATTAGTGATTAGGCTGATAATGATTAGATATGATTGGCAATCAATATCAATCAAAAATAAGTTTTTTTTGCATCATTCCTATGTAGATATATTAAAAATAAAATAAAATCACACACTGACATCTCCATCCACTACCCACTGATTCTAAGCTCATACTAGCGAGCAACAAGTCTCTTTAGTTCCAATGAGAAAGGATAGACACAAAAATGAATAATCTACATCCCACTGTATGATTTATACACATCATTTTTGTTTAAAATGTATTTAAGTTTGATTTACATGTTACATGCTAAGCTTTATACTAGTGTCACTGGCAGATTAGCGAAGCAATCTAACTGCACTAGCAACGTGCACTCACCAGAGGCACAAACGATCTCTGCTACTTCCTTTCCAGCTTTATTCTTCTATCGTAATGTCTGCATTTACATTTGTTTCGCACATTTTGTTTTGTTTTGTTGCTTGCTAGTGTGAGTGTAGGTTTAGTCTCTCATGAGTGTGTGTGTGGCAGCAGATGGTAAAATATGTCAGTGGTGTGCAAAAATAAAGCATGTGTGCTGTCTCCTTCCCCAAAGCTCTGATCTAATCAGTGATTAATCAACACAACCGGAGCCTTTCCCGCAGCAGGGAAAGTCTTTCCAAACTACAATCAGCAAACCGAAGTAGGGGACTGTGGGTACGTCCAGCTGCTGCTCACTTCCCAGACTGGGCTGGAGGCAAGCGGCCGGGCTTCGCAGCGTCCGAGCTCTGTGATCCGCCGCCAAGTTCATCCCCTCACCGCACCTTCAACTCATCTTCTGGGACTCGACATGCAGCACGGGCCAAAGGCCACACAGAAACTGCAAAGGCAAAGAATGAGATGATGAACTAAATGAAGTGAATGAAATGATTAGGGACTCGGATGGACTGAAAAATCTATGAAGGAGATAATCAGAGAGACAGGTTATCAGATAAACAGACAGGCAGAGAGACAGTTAAATTATAGATCATTTTATAATGCTCAGATAGTCAGACATAATTAGACAGACAATCAGTAGACAGAGACAGAAAGAACTGCAGAACAGCAGACAGTTAAATAAAGAGATAGACAGATGCTCAAACCAGTAAGTTAAGTAGACAGACAGATAGACAGACGTACAAAGATACAGAAACTGACAATCACTTAAATGAAAAGACAAACAGACAAATGGTCAAATGTATCAGTTACAGACGGAGAGAGAGACAGACAAGCAAACAGTTAAACAAAGAGACAGACAAATGGTTAAAAAAATCAGTTACGTAGATAGACGGAGAGACAGACAAACAGAATCAGTTCAATGAGGAGACAGACAGATAGACTAATAGGCAATCAGTTAAGTACACTGGCAGACAGACAAATGGTCAAAATATTCAGTTATGCAGACAGACAGACAGACAGACAGACAATCAGTTAAAAGAAAAGACAGAGAGACAGAGTCAAAACAATCAGTTAAGTAGACAGAGACAGAGAGAGAGAGTCAATAACTTAAATGAAGATATAGACAGACAAACAGACAGACAAATGGTAAAAAAAAATCAGTTATGCAGACAGACACGGAGAGACAGACAGACATATAGACAATCATTAACTAGACAGACAGGTAGATGTGTAGAGAATCAAGTAATCAGACAGAAAAAAAAAACAGCAAACAAAGATACATACATAATTAGCAAGCAAAGGAGGATGCATAAGCACAAAAACAGCAGTGTGACTAATGTCCAATCCAGTGCATGACACAGAGCACACTGAATGAGCTCCTGGTCTCTTCAGTTAGAGAAGCTGTGGATTCAGTGTGCAAACACACCGACACTGCAGTCTGGATCCACAGGAGACGAGCTTTACAGTCAGCAGGAATGACGTCCTTCAACATGGACACCATATGGATATCTCACTCCTTCAGTAGGTAATGAAATCACCGAAGCAGTACTCACCTTTACTTTCGGCCTGTACTTGAGGTAGGTTGTCCGAATCTGGAGGCTGCATCATCAGGCAAAGAATAAAATTATGAACATTCCAAGCAAGCGAAATGGAGTCATACTTCACTGGGATGAAATGAAATGAGCCCTGAGGAGTACCTGAGGAGTATGTGCAGGTAGGAGCCGAGTCCTGTCAGAATGTGCCACCATGCATGGAGCTGCGTCACTGCTCCGACTACAGGAGGCAGCCTCTGTCGCGTGGCTCTGAAAGAATAACACAAATGCGGTGTCCGTTATTTAAAGCATAAATACAGCTGCAAGAATCTATAATTCTATAATTAATTACCTTAAAGAGTCACAGACTATATTGTCAATGTTCCATAAAACAAATCCCAACAGGAAGACGGATAACGACGTGTAGCACAGCGCTCTCAGCCACGGATACACCCTGGAGCAGGAAGAAAGGCTTGTTGACGATTCCTCAGCTTTTAAGGGGTTAATTATAGTTAATAAGAATCATCACAAAAACATGTACTCACCATGTGACTATGAAAACAGACCGAAACACTAAGAAAGCCACCAGCACAGCATACATGACCTAGAGAAAATAATATAAAGGTCAACTGGTATTGTATTCATTGCAGACACAGCATTGTCTATGTGGCACCCGGGAAATCGTGTGTGGATTGTTCATGCCCTCCCAGGCACCCAGGACTAAACAAACGCAAGCTCACAACATGATTAAGCTCCTACATGCTCAGATGGCAGCCTTTCTTATCAGAGCGTGCGTTGGCCACATGCCCTCAGACATAACCGGCTCTGCAACGTCATCAAGTCTATCCGCTTTTTCTTTTGTTTGGGTGCAACACTTTTGTCCTTGAGCGTCTTTAAGAGATTGGTGTAATGCGTGGTAGGAATGTTAGCATCACGTTCACACTGACACTGACGCAATGGAAGTTGTTAATTTTTAGGGCTGCTATGAGATTTTGAGCATTATGCTACCACCAAGGTAACTCTAGCACATTTTTTTTAGCTTTAGCTTAATTAGAGAGGACAAATTCTACTATAAATGTTACACCACTCAATTTAGAGGGCAAAAAAAACATTCAGTATGAGCAGCATGTTAACCGATTCATGGCTTACCTGATGAAATACGGGCTCCTTCCACTGCAAATACACCTGCGTGTGAAACAGCATGAAAATGGATGAGATTATAATCTACAAATTATGCAAAGTTTTTACATCCATACATACGAACACATGTATATAAAACTATAAGATAAGGGGGGCCTTACCACACTGACTATAATACTGAAGAAGAGGAGGAGTGCAATTGGCAAATAGTTAACAGCATTTTCTTGCTTGAAGCATTCATATCTGTAAAATGCGAAAAAGGTCAATTTGCATCATTAATTATTTTTAATATCATTAATGGCTGATGGTGCAATCCACTTCTAAACCAAGTCTAAGTGGGACTTTTAGTTTACTTCCACACACTACATAGGAGAGATTCTCCTTTTTAAACGGTCTTATTTGAGAAAAAAAAAGGATTATTCCTTACTCCTATTCCTTATATAACTATTATCAAAAGAATTATTAGAACAATTTTAATATAAAAGCTTGCTAGTGAGATTGAGTGAACCAGCTGGTCGAGTGGATTTAGTAAAACTTGGTCAAACACATCTATAGTTTTTTTTTTTTCTTCTAATATTATTGCAAGCTTAGATAAATTATCAAAATGTAAATATATAAATAAAAGATTTTTTTAAAATATAGAAATATGAATAAAAAATAAAAAGTAAATATAGTATATAAAAAAATAGCATAACACTTAATGTACATTGTTGATTTTACAAATCAGAGTGACTCTATATTACACTAACCTGCAGTATACATACGTAATATGAAAAAATATAAGAATCCACGAGCAGGAGATTGACTTACAAACAGTAAACGAAGACACAGCAGCTGTAGATCATCGGCAGCTCATCTAGCAGCTGGAAAGATAAAACATGATGAAGAGAAGCATGTGAAGAGTCACTAAATAATTGCTATGGCTCTCTAGAGAGCGAAAAGCATCAGTGATATATATATATATATATATATAGTGCTTACATGGTGGAAAAGATGATGCACTTAAATACTGATTGAGGAAAAAGCTCATCTCACCTGCATTTCATACTGTAGTGTCATGTGGAAGCACCAAGAACCAACACCGACAGCTGGATCAATAACAGCAAAGAAAATATGCTCACGCTATATTCCTTAACACACACGCATATTATCCAGACATGCCTCACATTCCTGCACCATATTTAATCACGCCCTCGGGGATCTGGAGCACAAATTATGCACTAGGCGAAAGGTAGCTCCACAGTTCAAAACAAACAGAGCGTATGAATTGCCAAGATAACCACGTTGACTACATTGTTCTGGCTTCCAAGCTCGAGTGTGTGTACCCGCCTTGCGTTGTTCTGCAAGTGAACGCCTGTGTGACGTACGTGATACGGAGAGCGTGTCGATAAAAAGAACTGAAACCCAGGGATGGAGTCCACTCGCTTTCTGTAACCTGTTAGTAATAAAGCGAGGAAAATATGCAAGAGGCACACGCTGTTATAGGAAAATAATAAATGACAAGGTGGTGTGTTGCTGTTGGAGTTGGATTATCTTCCAATAACAGCATGTCCTTAAATGTTCCATCCTCTTATACCACAGCTATTTAGCGATGATTACTAATTAAAGAACAACACATCCTTTATTTATCCGTTTATAGTTACATTCAATGCTCCGAGGCACGTCAGTTCCTGTTATCACTTAAACAGTCCTTTGCTGACAAGCCTCTCGCTTGAAGTTATAAAGAAAATAAACAAAGTGATGCTTAAACTCCTCTCTTTCCCATCTTGGAAACACTGTTACTGCTACTGTTACAAAGCGCTGACAGTGGAGACTCCTTCCACAAATGTTAAATAAACATCTCTTTACAGAAATCTTCACCACATCAATGATCAATGATCTTTGAGAAATAACAACACATTTAATCCGTTTATTATTATTATTAGCCTTAGAATATATAGAGCATCCACCATGTGAATGAGTTGTTACTATGGAAATGATAACATATTAGAATGAGTGCATTAATATAATTTGCGGCTGCACCAGTGTCAAAGTTCTTCATTATAGAAAATTCATCACAATCTCGAGAAATCAGCAGCAACCTCCTCCCCTGTATATAACTATATCTAACTGTATATACATATCTGTATATATTGTTCATACCTCATCTCTGTACTTGTACATATTGTTCTTACCAGATCTTTTCAATTGCCCATACAGCACATATGTATATCAGTTCATACTACATCTGTATATTAGTATTAGTATAGCACATCTGTATATTGTACATATTACATCTGTATATTCTTGCACTATCTTAATTTAATTCCACTTATCTCTCACTGCCCTTGTCTGTACATAACTGCTCTTAACTGTACATTCTGTTTATTTACTACTGTTTATACATACTGTTTATACTGTATATACTGCACTTGCTGCTTTTTGCACTTCTGATTAGATGCTAAACTGCATTTCGTTACTCTGTATTTATACATGTGTAATGACAATAAAGTTGAATCTAATCTAATCTAATCTAATTTGTGTGGTGTGGTGTGGTGTGGTGTGGTGTAAGCATTTATAAAGACTTATAAAGACCTATAAACTTCCTTAACAGCTGTACTGATTTGTTCATGCTTACCCGCAAGTCCTAAAAAGGACAACAGGTAGCGGACCTCGAGTCCGTTTCTAAACGTTTGTAACGCCCCGTAAATGGGAGGAAGGATCATTATCAGGTTACTGACTGTGTTCCCTGTAAGGAGAAAAAAAAAAAAACTATAAGAACAGTGACAGTGATTTTAATGCACCATTGTTCAAGTACTATTTTCTTAAATCTCTATCGATGTACACAATCAGCCCGTCATACCTTTGAGCACATTATGTTCATTGGTGCTTTTTAGACGAGTTAATTAGGCTTCTTGGGAAGTGTAACAGCGGACTGGGAGGCTTTGATTTCCCCGATGGTCTAATTAATGTGTTTATGATTTGTCCATCCCTGAGTGGACATGTGGATGTAAACCAAAATCCCCCATATATAAATATAACATTTGGTAATATAACTACAGAAATTCAAGCAGTGCCTTTTCTAATGTTTACAGTTGCTCTTTCACAGTATTGCCACGAAACGCTGATGCACTAGTCGGTTATCGTGCCTTTTGAAAATGAAAGCATACCGAGAGCCAGCTCATGCAAAGCAATGCAGAGTGCCAATGCATCGTCTTTTGTCCCTGTCCTGCTCTACACAGGCAGTTTTACCGAGTGGTGCACATTCCAGCCACTTGTTTAAGTCAAAACCCAGCCGCTCACACAGACACCGTTACAATAAAGATGCCCCGTGTGACGCTGGACCACTGAGGCTGACTAAACACGCAATCACTGAATTTACTTTGCTCAGTGTTATTAAAAAAAGGTAAAAGATTTTAAAGATAAAAGGTCAAACTAACATTACCGAAGCTAATGGAAGATTATGAAATGGCTTGAGAGCCATGATTTGATTCCGTATGTTGATGTATTTCCGTTTAATGCAGTAAGTCAGAGGGACTGCGTGTCAGAGTGCATGACTGATTTACATAACAACCAGTAGCGTTTGAGATACATCACCCACACCCCAGCACCCGACCCGCCCACCTCCATTAACGAGAGCTTTTTTCAGCTGTGGAGGGTTTCTCACCGCTGCCTTCATCCACACCTGCCCACTTTAACAAAGACGATATCCTAGACGACGAGTTGCGTTATAGATCAATTGTAGGGTGCCACATTCCGGCACTGAACAGCCAAGAGCTGTTAAAACACTCCTCCTGTCACCTAACCGCCAACTTGCACAAATTCCTTCTGCTTCCAAATCAATGAAGCCCAAACAAGGGATGTTGAGAACGGGAATAATGTGCAGGAAGACGCACAGCCAAAAAAAAAAAACGCAACCATGAGCTGCTGCTACCTTAGAGCGAGACACGCCCACAGGGGCGGGACATACACATTCTACAGAGCATTTAAATGGACAAACACAAGACTAGTACAGGATGAGTCATCAAAATATGTTAATAGAAATCCCTGAAGTGATGAACTATAAAATTAAAATGAGAATATCTTTTAAAGTGTTTTTTCTAGACATCTTATCGAATTTATGTCCATAACACTAAGGGACAAAGAGAAAGCTCTGAAAAACTCATTTTGATTTCAGGGGCACTTAATGACAATTAATCAATTTAATGATAATTAATCGTTGATTAATTGATTCTCTAATTAAATTAAACTATTTAAAAATATGTATATTATTCTATTTTTCTAGTTTAAAAAGACATGTTCTTTACAGTGATCCCAAATGGCTCTCCACTACACTATACAAGTACACTACACTGAATAGGAAATAATGGTTTATGTACCCTACCTAGTGCCCTAGATTTTTACAAGACTGTTTTTGAGATTCAACCAATAATCTAACGTTTTAGATGGAACCGTCTCGAGTAAGACTCTGACATTCAGGAGGACAAGTCTTCTTCCTCAGTGTTATCGCTGGTCATTTGTACACCGTGTCACGTTCTTATAATCAGAATGAACGTTTTGTGGCCTGAGTGTTTGTTTACGGTTGAAGTTTGTGTGCTAGCGGTGAGTTGTCAGGGCTGTCCCAGGCTGCGCGCGCCGACGACCTCCCTCTCTCTTGCTAACGTTAACTAGCTAGCTAACATAATTTAGCACTCGCGACTACAAAAAAAAAAAACACAGACCAGGGGATAAGTCGTGTTGTACTTACAGAATTCCGCGATATAAAATGAGACGACATAATTCTCCTCGCACCAGTCCAACGTTGAAGTCGGAGTGCCCCAGTAACCCTGCCTGTCCGCCGCAGGAGCCATGATGGGAAAGAGGGCGTGGCTTCCGCTCGCAAAGGGGAGGGGCGTGTACTAACGGACTCGGGAGAGTAGCCAATCAGAAAGCCGTAAACTTTGACCAGGTGTGATAACACTGCAGCTGGTCGTTTTACGAAACACAAAGACAATACAATATGCACAAGTAAAATATATTATGTTTAAGTTCTTTAAAATGACTGAAGTATAAGTTTACAGCAGGGAGCTTTGGTAGCTCACAGCTCCAGGGTCCCCGGGTTGAGCTCTGGTTCCTGTGCATGTGGGTTTCCTCTGGGTTCTCTGGTTTCCTGCCACCCACCAAAAACAGTAGACAGATCGACAGCTCTAAATTGCCCCTAGGTATGAATGAATGTGTGTGCATGGTGCACTCTGATGGGCTGACATATCATCTATCGCCTATTCCCGCCTCAAACACCCTGATCAGGATAAACTGGTTACTGAAGATGAAGAAGAAATCACATTTTTCCTCATTTTACACATATTGAGCAATGCAGGTCCCTGAAAGGAAAAGAAACAAAATGGAAAAAGAAGCAGAAAGAAAGCAAACAAAGGAGTGAGGTGTATCTTGATGATCTCAGTAAGAAGGGTTGTGTATTCCTTCTGACGCCAGGCAGGTCGTGGGGCCAACTATTCAAGATCTTAAACATCCCGCATCTTGTGGTAGAACGAGGATCTGCTTTGACTATGAACTTATCTTATATCAAGACGTGCCGAAATGCCTTGAGTGAACTCTGCAAAGCAAGAATTCATAACATGATCACTAGTGAGAAAAAACACGCATGCATTTGGATGTGTTAACTGCATTGCACTTTATTTCAAGGATATTATAATCCTTTCTCTGGTAGGCTACTGACATCTGAAAATACAAAATGAAACAAAATATACCTGTGTAATTAAAATGATACACACATACTAGAAAGCAGTATGAGCTGTTCTTGAATTGGGTGGATGCTTCTTTTCTAAAGGGCTTGGGTTAAATATGCAGGCTGATTCATGTGATCATTCCTCCACCCAGGCAGTAATAATGGGTCTTACATGAAAAACACACACACACAACCAACAATAAAAAAAGGGCTTGTTTCTGCCTGCAGAAGAGCCTTTGTCTGACTTGTTAAAAATAGCCAAATCTTTTATGTATAAGGTAATATGACAATAAATCCATCAACAAGACTCATGAATATTACATCTTTTACAGCCATAGAAGGTTAAAGCACTGACAATGCATGATGGCTTGCACTCGGATCAAGTGATGTGATCTAATGAAATAAAATATATACCCTATGTAAAATTTGATAGAAAATATACACAATATGGTTTCCTTTAATAATAAACTTACTTCGTGGTCATGTTGTATGTCAAACAGCATACAACAATAACTTATGTAAGGAATAAAACAATTCAAGGCATGCTGTTATAAGAAAATACCCAATGATGGTGTGGTGTAGTTCAGCCTGACATGAAGCATAATTAATGTTAGGACCCTAACATTGATTATTTTCCTATAACACCACATACAGCAGTTTGCCAACGATTACGATTTGTTATTTATTCATGTACAACACATAATTTTCTTAGAGTTACATTTAGCAATATGGAACATCAATGAAACAAGTTCCTATGTTGTCACTTATGTTATAGCAGCTATAAACAGTCAGAAGTCTCTCTCGATTACATTAAAATTATTCACTTTCTCATTTAAACCACCATGACTCTGACCAGGATAAAGCAGTTACTGAAGATGAATGAATGAAAGCAGTAAATGTGTCGCATGAACACCATATATGCTCTCATGTTAATGAACATGGCCTTTCTTTGTCCAGCAAGCTTCAGGAAAAAGTAGCAAACATCCTCTCCCCGTCCTTTAGTCAAACACGGGCGTATAGGGATATTTTAAAGAGTACACCGAATTCACACAATTCACAATACTGCTAAGGTACAAACTATTTCTTTTATTGAAAAGTCTTGTTTGTTCGTTTGCATCTCACAAAATGACACCAGTCACATCGCAGGTCAGAGCTGCCTCGGCTTTACTCCGTGCGATGTGTCTGTGAAATTGTTCCTGCTTCTGGATCCTCCAACAGTTCATTCCTTCCCCCAGAGCAATGCTCTTAATGCTCGGGAGGAGCTGGAGGATGTTGGCTGGCAAAGACGTGACCCAGCATTTTGACAAATTGAGCTCCTGCAGTGATGTAAGGCCACGAAAAGCCTCTGCACTCAATGTCTTAAGCTTATTGTTATTCGAAAGATCAAGCACTTGGAGGTTTTGGAGATCTTGTAAACTCTGAGGTTTGATGGTGTGCAACTCAGGCATTGAGCTTAGAGAAAGGTGGATGAGATATTTTAATCCAGCAAAACTCTGTTCATCAATGACTGATATGGGGTTTTCATCCAGGGTGAGGAACCGTAAAGAGATGTCCTGCAGGCTTGGCACAGAAGTGAGCTCATTTCCTGCTAAATTAAGGCTCTGTATGTTGAGAGGTTGTGAAAGTTTACTCCTCATAACTGACATTAACAAGTTATAAGACAGATCCACGCTGAGAGGCCTTCCATGATCCTGAACTTGAAACATATTCAGGTTGATTTCATGAATCCAGTTGTGGCTCAGATCTACCTCGGCAAGGGGAAGGCCCGAAAAACCTTCAACAAATTTCTGGATGGAGTTCCAGCTCAGATCTAGCGTCCCCAGATAGTGCAGTTTGGAGAAAACGCTTCCATTCATGACAGAGATAAGGTTGTTGCTCAAGTTGAGACTAGACAAGGTGGTGTATCCTGGTCCAGAAAGCACAGCGAGCTCGACAGAATGGATGCCATTGGAGGACAGATCCAGCGAAGAAGTTTCTAAAGGGATTGAAACCGGAATTGTGTTTGGTCCCAGTCCACTGCAGTCCACTTTGGTCAGGCTGAAGCTCTTGAACAGTCCGAAACTTTGCTCCTCACACCGGCACCCGGGATGGCACGTCTTCACTCTGGTGAAAAGCAGAACAAAAAGTGCAGCAACTGTTCCTCCCAGGTGGATGGCCATTGTCCTGTGATGAAACAGGAGATTGCTTTTAATGGCCCTTAAATACTTGAGAACACAGCATGACTGAAAGTGGGTAGGCCCATCTGTCCAATTTAACGCCTCTCTTTCACACCAGAGTGTAAATGAAAGCACAGAGACAGCATTTTGCTAATCACACAGCAATGACAGTTTCCTGTGCCTCATTGGAGATGCCAAGAAACAACAGGATTACATGCAAATTAAATTGTCAGAGCAGGAGCTTTGTGGGTTTGGATTTTCATACAGCCGAGTGCTGGAGTTTGCATACTCTCACTTTAAAATGATTAAAATCTACAAAGCATTTTATTCAATGTTAGTTTCACGTGACCACATTCAGCAAAATGTGATGTTTTTCTTCACTCTTTGGTGGTCTCTTTGCATCTGTTTCTTTCTTTTCTGAATGATATTTTACACTGTTGGTAAACGATTTCCCTAAACACTGATATCTTTTTTAATCTTTAAATCTTTGAAAGGTCACTATTTTCTAATTAGGATGACTGTCTCATCCAGCAAACTGAGAGTTTATTTAGATATTTCATGAATTATTTAAGACTTAAACATGTTGACTCTTTAAAGTTGTTAGACAATTGATGACATTAAATTCAATTAACTAAGCAACGTCAACTGAGATGCAAACATTTGAGCTTGCTGGAATTCTGGTTTGTAGATAAACCAAAAAAAATAGAAGTACATATACCTTTTATTTCAGACAGAAACCAAACGTTTGGACTCAGTTGTACATACTGGGCCTAATATAAAACATTTTGCGCACTTTGGTGCACAATATTACAAAAACAAACAAACGTAAAAAAGTAAAATCTTGGCAGATAACAACTTAGAAAGACAACTGTTTTTAAATCTTCACAGGCTAACAAATGAAATTGGAAATAAAAGTGAAGCAAACTACATTCACTATTAGCATGGTTCTCTTATACAAAATTAAGGAATACAAATATTAAAAAGCGCATTGATTATAATGATTATAATTAAATTATTATAATTTAGGATTGTGATTAGCAATATGTCAAGAAATAACATTTGTTTATTTTAAGGATTACTAAAATTACCTTCTCATTCACTCCAAATCTAAATCAGTTTAAATGGAAAACCTTTTTAGGCAGAAAGTCCAGCTCTGGCTATGAAAATCTCAGAGAATAGTTTTTTCCTTTGAAATGGACAAAGAGTTTGGTAACTCCTGGTGTAAGTGTGTGACTAATGCACGCACACATGTGAATACATAGTAATAAAACAATAGGGCTTAATGAATGAATAAATGAATGAAGCAAACTCTTAACTCTTAGATTATAGTCCATGCTTTGCATTGATTAGATGTTGTGTAAATTGCACGTTTTAAATATTATTTACCATTAAATAGCATCTGTATTGACTGGGAGTTGTTGTTTAAGATAATGTCCACTAGGTGGCACCAGACCTCTGTTCATAACTACACTCATCCGATTAACGAGTGAAGCTTGATTTGCGAACGAGTCGACTCCTTTAAGGGAGTCACTCAGGCAAATCGATTCTCAAGCATGAATGAATCGAAGGTATTTCTTCTCCAAAGTTATTTCTTTTGGTATTTCTTCTCCAGAGTTCCTTCTTTTACTGTAATTATTTTACTTTAAACCTGAATCAGACGATTCAGATTCGTAAGGATCCACGATGACCCGCAAGGATCCGATTCACTTGAACAAATACTTCAAATGAATCGAATCAGTCATGTAAGTGGTAATATCCATCATTAGCTCATATATGCATCAAATATGTATAATCAAAGCATAATTCAAGCAAACATCAAATATGCTTGAAATCTAAAATCAGTTTTGGTGATTTAAGCGATTTATTTAACTCCAGAAAACCCTAACCATGAAGATACTATGCTATTCCCTCCTTAGAACAAATTAATGTATTATTATCACACAGTTTGCACACTCTATACCATAAATCACCTATTAAGCCATATTAAAAGTTATAGATGATCGATATAGAGGATATGAAACAACAGCATTTGTATGTCTTTAGCTGTGTTTCCTTTATATGCTTCTTACTGTACCATCATTTATAGGTCTAAGTAGTTTCCCAGATCAAAATATACTTTATATGATTTTTTTCCTGCATGTCTATTGTTTCAGGTTTTCTGTTATTGTTAACATGAGGATGCATAGCAGGAAATGATGTCAGCATCCTTTTGGGAACTTAATTTTAGCCTCCTATTTTGTCAATAATTTAACTAATGCAGTTAAAGTCTGGATGCTTGTAATGCTTGTATGTTTTATTTTTATGCTTATAAGAATGTGTCTGGAACAGAGTAGCTTTTAACAGAGTATAACTAATGTTACTAATTATGGTTTAGGTTGGGTTAACATTATAATAATCAGGGACAGGATGCATTTTTCAGAGATTTCTCTGAATTTCTCCAGATCTTCTTAATGTTCTCAGTCAAAGGGTAATATTTTGTATTTATTTTGTAGATGTTGAAATAATTTTTTAATGCTGCGTTAGGAAAAAGTTACATTTGAAGGTGATATTTCATTATGCAAATTCAGATGTTCAAATTTGTGGGATTCATCGGCTAACTGGCTTCACACCAGCTCTTGTAGATATAAATCAAATAAAAGCATTTCTGTGGTGCAGATTTTATTGGAAAAAAAAATTGGAACACACAATTTATCTGAAAACAATTTCATAGCTAGGCCGATCAACAAATTCAGTAAATCACAGGTTTTCTAGTGCAGAGGAGCATTTTCAGTGCGGACTGCAACCAGGCCAGACACGGGGGTGTATCTGAGGGTCGACAGGAATGTACTCTGTGTGCACTTTGTGAAATGTTTGTAAATTCCTTCAGATATTCAGAGATATTTCACAAACCCAGATCATCTTTCATAGTGTAACTCAGCGAGGCCATTCAGGCATGTACAAGAAAAGCTAAAACCCTGAGAGAATGCTGTTAAAGGATGTACCTTGGAGATCATACTTAATATTAGCATGTGATCATGTTGCCTGCTTTTGACACTCTGTATCCTGAAGAAAGATAAGCCATCTCGCTTTGACAATCATGTAAAAGTCATATAAATAAAGACAGAGAAAGAGCAGATGCAGGAAAAGGCAATAAAACAGATGACATAGTGAGTGCCTGTTACAATATTGTTTTTAGCACACCCTTATCGACTTCCCCTTGAGGGAATCCCCTTTGCCATTTTGAGAGCTGTTCCACTTCTTTATTAGGTCAAGGGAAGTTTGCTAGCCCTTGAAGACCCGAGGGAGACCCACGGGTAAGCAAAACTTACCCAAAAGGCATTGCAGTCTGATGCAATATCCTTTGCAAAAGAGCAAATATGTCGGATGAAGCTGTTTATAAATGGAAAGCAGAACAGTAACAGATATATATTCTGCTAGTTAGCTAGCAAGCTAGGCAATGAGCATGCTAGCTCTCTGAAAAAAAAATGTAAAAAGTAGGTAATATGCTAGCTAGCTAAACAGCAGGACAATTTGCACATAATGTGAAAAAAAAAACCATACAGATTGCCAAAAATTCACTTTAACTACACTGTTTTTGAGTTTGTGTAACCTGCAATTGATACAGACTTAAAGGGAAGACAAAAAGGGCAGTTAAACAATATTGGAGCAGCATCCGAACTGTTTTGATGACATCATCTTGTCACACTTGTCTTCAGAATATTCACAAAAGTATTTAGTGGAAAATTTGCATTTTCTTCACCCATTTCCTTAGACTTTGTAAAAGTTTGAATGGAAACATTTAAACATTAAAAAAACACTTTAATGCACACTTTCAGCTGAGTTGGATTGGTTTGGCTGAGTACACACTGCTTTGTGTCTAACTCGGTGTGTGTGTTTGGGACAGAACATGCCTCAAACACACAGGTGATGGTCCACAGATGGTCTTCTGGAATGAGGTAACAGTCCTCTGCTGCTTCAGTTTCAAGTTAATGCCACACACACTCTCTCTCTTCCTCTCTCTCACGCTCATACACACAAACACACTCACATGCGCACAGGCTATCCATATAATTCAGTTGAAACTTGCACTGAAGTCATTTATAACTCGTCTCTCATCTTGTCGCCTTTGGGCCGGACCAGCCTGCCGATGAAGAGGATGGAGCTTGTGTTCTTATCTTTCACCAGGAAGATGAATGGATGGTCCGCGTAGAACAGTTTGGGATTCTTCACCTTGTCAGTGCCGAAGATGCTGGCGTCAGGAGGGTTGCCAGCGGTGTCCCACTCAAAGGCGGAGGCATGGAAGACGTTGGCCAGGTACAGGTCTTTCTTTCCTGAGATGTTGGATAAATCAGCCTTGGTTTTATCCACAGCCTCAGTTACACCAAGTTCTCCAAGATATTTCTGCAAAAGATTGTAATTGTAAAAAAGAAAAAGATTCAAAATCTTTATTTCAATATAAACAACATGGTTTATTAAAGAACCTACACTCATAGAAGAAGGGTTTCTTCAAAGGTTCTCTGGATCATTAAGTGATTTCAGCATCCTAAAGGTGTTCTATCTGAAATCCTCTACAAAAGGGAAGTCCTCTGTCATAGGGTTATACATAGAACCTTTACAGGTTCATCAGAGAGACAACTGAATACCAGAATTAACCAAATATAACTGAAGATAACTGATTTTTTCTGGTAAAGTAGGTATTTTGTAAGCTTTCACTGATGAAAAGGAAACTCTCTGGAGGGCTATACATAGAAGATTTAAGGGTTCCCCATGAATGACAACCAAAGAACCCTCAAGACTGGAAGTTGTTTTATGTAAGAGTAAGTATTTATTTCATAAGCTTTCACTGATGAAAGGGAAATCCTCTCTCTTAGGATTATACACAGAACCCTTATGGGTTCCCCCAGAAGGACAGCCAAAGAACCCTCACTGCTGGAGCAGGTGTGCTGGTAGTTGCAGCTGTTGAGCACATTCTTACCTGCAGATTGTGGCTGACCTCCATGCTGATCTTCGGTAAAGAGACTGCCACGGCTTTCTGCTCCATCTTAGACTGCCAGGTGTCCAGCTGTTTACGTGTCAGCATTTTCTCCAGCCTCTCCAGAGACTCCACATGGTAGGGCATGATGAAGATTACAGATGATTTCTTATGAGCCAGCGGCATCTCCAGGACGAAGAAGCTGTTGGCAGTGTCATCATAAAAGCCGTAGATACCTTATAGAGAAAGACCAAGGTAAATCAGTTGTTTCACTGTGTATGCATTTATGTGTATTAGCAGGCATATCGTTGTGGCTTGTATGTTTACCTGTGCGGTGCATCATGGGTACTGACACTGTGTATGAACGATGGACGAGGAAGCCACGGTTGTCAACCATCTGGTGATGGAACTGTTCATCCCAGTGAGCTATTGGGATTGTATGAGATAACAATTAGTTGAATTTTGCATTGACTTTTGTTAAATACAGTGTAAACAAATACTTACGTTTGTAGAACATAGCATTGATGATCATGGCGCCGTCCGTCTTCTCAACATCTTTGGTGACCTCAGGCAGCTTGCCATCAGTAGACTTGGAAGCCCATTCATTGATGGCGTTGACAGCACTCTTCTTGTCGCGGAAGTTGATCTTGGCATGCTCGTAGTTGTAGTGCTTCTTGCTGTTCTTCACAAAGTCCTCAGAAAAGCTGACCGAACTGGGGCCGTACAGCCGGTTGTTAATCTTCCAGGTGACATTGCGCTCCTTAGGGTTGCTAACCTCGCTCAGAAGCTCAGCCAGGCCCGAGTGGAGCTTCTCAACCTTTACTTTATTCGCCCCGAGGACAGTATTCACCTGAGAAGCTGTGGAGGCCTTTCCACCTAGAGCCACCAGACCCAGCGAGGAAGCCACCACCACAGGGGAAATCAAGATATTCTCCACATCTTTCTCCTTGGCCATGTTCTGGTACAGGCTGAAGGCCAGGTTGGCGGTGTTGTCTGCCAGGATTGTGGCATGGCTGCTGAGCTTCTTGTCTGCTCTGACGCTGGCCAACAGGCACAGGCCCACAAGTATTTTCACCCACATGGTTCTCAAGGTGTGATTGTGTTTCCCTGGGAGAAACAGACCAGATATACTGTAAAATCTGCACAAACCTTATTTTAAACATTACCTTCAGAAAGTACATGACCCAAGAACTCCTCAAGTTATACATTACCTAAGCGAGTTTCAGTGCATGCCTAAGAGTGTTTTCCAAACTTGGTTTGTTTTAGCAATCCAAGTGGATTTGAATTGATGACTTTGAACACAACAAATCTGTCAGAAAATAGTCTGACCAAAATAAATCGACTGTTTTTAGAGGTCTTTAAAGGTGGAATCACCTTTAGGGGTGGCCTGAGTATGGCTTATTTATAGTTCATGTTGTAGTCTACTTCATTTGTGCCTTGTGAAAACAAATTGCTCATAATCTGCTTTACATTTGGCTTTATAGCTAAATGATTTGAGGCATGCTGTCCATATACAGCTGCAGTTTTCTGTTGCCTCACAGATAAAAAAATATATATATATATATATATATATATATATATTCTAATGGTTCCTAGCACAGTATGCAGTGTTAAGTAGCAACAGGACAGACTAATACAGGCTAATAGAGACATTGCATCACTAGCAATTAAGCTTAAGTAGTCAGAAATAATTTCTTGTATATGATTATTATGTACTATATGTAATATGTGAATGTATGTGTTTTGTCTTTATAAAACACTTACAGGAGAGTCACAAGTAAACCAATGGCATGAAACATGGGTTGCATTTGAAGCTTCTGCAACAAAATTCTCTTTCTTTGTTCCTTTTTCCCCAGATTCTTAAGTAGTTATGATTTTCCCTCACACATTCTCAAAGAAGTGATGGTTCCATATTTCGTTTATTATATGGCACAAAATGATTGACTAGTTTAACCACTTATCAGAAAGCACCAAGAAGAGCCAAAGGATCTTCATATCTTCTGACCTATCTTCAAATTCCCATTTATGAGGTTGTCCTTTTTTCTTCTTTATTTTTAAGTAAGAATAGACATCCCATATCAAAGAGAGGCTCTCCCTAAGATGTCCAATGAAATGCCACAAAAAAACACTTTTTGCTATTTCTAAAAACTCTAATCTTGCTATTCTTTTGGACCACTTTATTTAAAGGGTTGCTATTTAAGGCCTTAGAGTGGTTAGGGTTTGCTTGGTTACTGTAGCTTTAACAGTTGACCACCATGGCCTGAGCTGAGCTGAGCCTGATTTGAAATATCCATAGTCGTTTAATTACAGGCTTGCTGTGCTCCATCCAGAGAGCCTGAGCTGACATCAAGTGAGGATACTTACACAGCTGCCACGTCAGCGCCTATTACTCCAGACAAAACAGGGGCAGATGTACCACAATTTTTTTTAATCTTTTATCTAACAGACCCTTTTTCACACACACCAGTGATGAAAGCGTAGCTAAATAGATTGCTGTGATTGCTGAGGAAGCTATTCGTGCACATATTTTTTACTCCTTCATCCCTTCATCAAAAGGACTAAAGGACAGGGATTTGTGACAGCAAGACAGCAATATCAAAATGCACGATGTCCATATAAGACACATTTATCCACAGATCTGAAAGGATTGATCATGGTTTAGTGCATGATAAGTGTGCTCCAATCACAGGAAGTTTAGACTGGATTTGAGGATTTGGAGATAACGGAAAGACATCCCACTCCTAGCTTTCTATAAACGTCCACCAAAATACAGATTAAAGCCAGGCAAAGAACTGAAGTTCAACTGCCATTGAAATGAAAAGTCAGTAAGAGTGACAAGACTCTTGTCACTCTCCAACATTCGCAGGAACAAGGATACCAAACTCTCAAGCTTTTAGAGTGAGTTTTAAAGATTCATCGGCGGTCTACTTAATATTTTTAAAGGTAAAAGATACATACTATACGTACAAAAGAGGTACCTTGATGGTACCACCCCAGTGACAAAATACTTTTATTTCTGTGAGTGAGTGAAGCAGAATACAATCCTGCATGACCAGATGCAAGGTGGGAGCAAAGGTGCATTAAGTATTTCAAAACATACAGCAGTTTTTACACTAAATACATATTTATCTCGTACATGGTTTGCTTTGAAGCTTTCAAACAGTGCCCTCGTTTCACATGTAGGAATGTTTTCAATTTATAAAGCCCGAGCTGCAACTATTTCCAGACCATTTAAGGAACGACTATTGCACTGCTGTCCTGTTGCATGATCTCTGCTATATAATTAGTTCATAAGTTTCTCTTACCTTAGAGGAGTCTGTCTTTTGCTCTTATGTGTCGGCCTTCACAGTGTGCAATCTGTCCTGCACTGCGAGGAAACTTCTGGAAAGGGGAGTTAAAATGAGCAGCTGTGATTACGTTCTCCAGGAGGACAGACACAGAGCCCCTCCGCCCCCAAGCTCCAGTTACTGCGGAAAATGAGTTCACTCCTCCCTGGCAGAGAAACTGACCGGGGCTGTTGCTTGGCCTAAATAAATCTCACTTACATGCACTAAAGAAAAGCTCTTCAGATTTTATGAAATTGGAGTCACAAAATGATCAGGTGATCACAATCGTTATAAGATGTGAGCAGACGTCTGCTGGCATAATCTTATCTGGCATCTTTGTGATTTTTTTTGGTAAAATACCAAGCTGAATGAAAGAGTGTAAAAGAGAAGCTGATGGGGGAACATTTATCCAACTCTACCTTACATTTATATCCATTATAATGTAAGTGATAACAGAAACTAACTTGTTTCATGGACTAACTGTAAATATAAACGGATAAAAAGTAAGATGGGTCAGTCATCAATTAAAATAAATGGTTGTGGCAAGTTGCTGTAGTATAAGAGGAATAATACACTTTAGGAGATGCTGTTATTGTAAAATGGTAACAGTAACCCGTCTCGTCGTGGATTAGTTTCCTATAACATCACACCATGTTACGTTTTATTCCTTGCTCGTTGTTCATCCTATTATTACTTTTACTTTCAGTATTAGTATTAATAATAATAGCCTATATCCTTTTAAAAAAGGATTGTTTGTATGAATGAATACTGCTAGACATGTTCTAACGGATGACAAAGTTAAAGGAATGTGTGTGTGTGTTTGTGTGTGTGTGTGTTTTATCTGCTGAACTGGAGGCTTTATCTCCTCCTTCTTGCTTCCTCCTCCCTCCACACTGCCACGTCTGTAGCAGGCCGAGACCAGCCCCAGCCCTCCATCATGGGGGGATGTCCTCCTATCTTCCTGGTCTAACCATATTTTACTGATTTATAACAAACGTCTACCATTTTTTATGCATGCTTCAAACTTTCTTGTTTAATTACATTGTTAGCGGCAAGCTTTTGTTTGTCAGTGCCTGAGGGTAGAAATCTGATTTCATAGTTCAGAGAAGAAATGGCATGAAATGCATGAAAGTATTTTGCTAGCAACAAAAGGTCAGTGTTCACATACAAATCTGTTTCATCACGCATGAAAACTACAGCACATTACACTCACAAAGCTCTGTTTTGTATAGAGAACAAATAGTCTCAAAGGATCAGTGTGAAACGAACGAAATGTAGGTGAAGTACAACAAGCTGAAAGTTGGAAAGGGACACACACACACACACACAAGTATAACTAGACAGAGAACCTCTTTGTTAAGTAAACTAACTTAGCTAGCATTAGTTATGAAGAGAACAGTTTTGGTCGGTATATTTTCAAATGTTGGCCCGTGGAAATTTTCAGAATTGCTGTGAATATCATGATCACAATTCATGATTGGGGTAATCTTCAGAAATCTCACTCATGTCAAATAATTAAACTAGTTAAACTATCCGGCTAACTATTTGGGAATTCAAGACGACGTGGGTGTTTGCACTCATTTGCATATCATGCATATTCATAGATCCTGGCATACTTTATGAGCACAAAGTTATAGATGCCAGTTATTTAGTCATTTGTTTGGTTTAAAAAAAAAGTATATTAAAATGTTTAATATATGAGCCAATCATATACAAACAAATGTGATACCCTTCCAAGTCTATTAAATCTTGACTGTTGTAGATTATATCCAGTCTGTATTCATTTCCCACTCATTTCGTCTTTATTTAGATCTAGGTTCATTCATGCCACATTCATTTCTGTTGAATGCCTTTAAAGCACTGGACCTCATAAAGCTAACAACTGTGCCATTTATTATAAGTTCTTTCCAAATGTGTCCCTGCATGAACTTATTTGTGAGCCAGTGCATGGAAACAATAAAGGACGGACGGATAAAGGACGGACCCTGAGATTGCATCATATCCTCTATCCTATATCCTCTTAGCCACAGGCTCGAATTACATATCCATAAATAAGACTAAAGATATGGACAATGTACCACAGGCCCAGAAAAAAAAAGAAAATAAGAGAACCTGTGTTTTTAAAATCACAGCTTTACACTGTGACTTACAAACACACACACTGTACATGAAAAAAAGATGAGATTTAGTCCTTAGGTGCACACCTACAAGGTGATGAACAAGGTAGGAGTGTGTAATAAAGTGTTAATAAATGAACAAAATGTTTAAACGTTCCAACAAGTGACAGCTGTATGCTACCATGTCACTGGTTCGAGACGATAAATATTTGTCAGTGTTGATGCTGAGTGAATGTAAATCCTGCTGTCCACTAAACACTCACTTCCGAAGTGGGACTGCACACAGCCCTCTCTTAAGAGCTGTGTGATCTACCACATGATGGACTTCCACATCTTCTGCCTGAGCAGTGGATTCACACTCAAAGCATGTGATGGGCTTCATAATTCTACTTGACTGTAGACTGAGTAGAATTATGTAGTATTTGTTTTGTTTAAGACACAAGAACAACAATAAGATTAATAACAGTAATAATAATATCTTAAACTTTGTCCGATTTTTAAAAAATGGCAATGAGTCGTTTGATGGTCGAAAGAGTCGACTCTGAACCGACTCACTGTAAAGAGATTCCTGTCGCTAGCTCAGCAGACATTATGCTAGCATAAAATTATTGGATAAAGCAGTTGTCCACTTCTAGTCTCGTTTAAGTAGCATGAATTCATTTTTAAATGACATTTATTCATTTAGCAGATTTTTTTTTTTTAAAAATTAAAAGTAAGGCAGAAAACTGGATGTCTGGCAAATCCTGGAATTTAAACGCAACAACACTAAGCTATCATTAACTGTATCATAGCACATATTAAACTTTTACCCCTTTCTGTTCCACATATTCAAAATTAACAGGCACATTTACAGTTCTGAAGTGATTAGTTTCCTCTTTAGATGATCAAAATTACTCCTTTACTAAAGAATGACGTTGTATGACCTTTTGTGGACGATAGCATTTATGAGGACTTTTAATATGTCTAACGGTCAAAATGAATATATTTATTCGATACACTCGCAGAACTGATATAAAAGTTCATCTATAAATTAATTTTGATTGGAACATACCAATTATAGCTTATACTGTGAGTCAAGGGCTTCAGTTGATGACTTGCTGTTCCAGGTTTGGTCACCAGGTGGTGCTAGTTAACAGCAAACTGAACTCAATTCTCCTTTAGCAAGGGACAAATTATATACACTGGTCAGCCATAACATTATAGCCACTGACAGGTGACGTGAATAACATTGATTATCTCATTACATTGGCACTTGTCAAGGGGTGGGATATGTTAGGCAGCAAGTGAACAGTCAGTTCTCAAAGTTGATGTGTTGGAAGCAGGAAAAATGGGCAAGCATTAGGATCTGAGTGACTTTGACAAGGGCGAAATTGTGATTTCTAGACGACTTGGTCAGAGCATCTCCAAAATGGCAGGTCCTATGGGGTGTTCCTGGTATGCAGTGGTTAGTAACTACCAAAAGTGGTCCAAGGAAGGACAAACGGTGAACCAGCAACAGGGTCATGGACGCCCAAGGCTCACTGAAGCACATGAGGAGCAAAGGCTAGCCCATCTGGTTCGGTCCCACGGAAGAGCTACTGAAACACAAATTGCTGAAAAGTTAATGCTGGCTATGATAGAAAAGTGTCAGAACACACAGTGCATCGCAGCTTGCTGTGTATGGGGCTACGTAGCCGCAGACCGGTCAGAGTACTCATGCTGTAAGTGTATAAACAATAAATTCCAGCACAGAGAAATACAATGAAGTGTTATCTCTTTGTGTATATGTGTACATCATACCTATATCAGCATTGTGATTAGTGACCCCTTCCAGAGTAAAAGGATTTTTTTCAAAAGGACCTCCTTATGAGCACAGCACATATTTTTAAGAGTAACAGGGCAAATATTCTTATTCATGCCTTTAGAGCTTTCAATTCCTGAACGTTTCACTCGTCCAGATTTGAATTTAAAATACTGTGTATCATCTTCCCGGTTTTAGTAAAATGGCTGAACAAATTAACCGCATTTATGCCTGTTTTAAGTTATTGAGTTTTAAAATAACCCCTTCCATTTCAAATGACCAGTCAATTGAATTTGAATTTGAATTCAAATTCAAATTTGAATTTGCATTATGCCTACAACTATCATTACAACCTTGACACTAGTTATAGTGACCTCCACCACCGTAATATGAATTTAAAAAAGCAATACGCTCAGGAACCCACTGGATATACATCATGACCCACTGGGACAGCCGTGGCTCTATATATAGGAAGTATGGAGCCATTCAGACTGGCATGTCTTGAAGCTTCCAAGCTGCACTTCTATTTCCTTGCCATTTCTTGAACAGCACTGGTTTCCTTGGTAATGTTCCCTAAGTTATGGTGCATATAAGATCTGTAGTTATCTCTGTGCCATTATTTTACTCTTTGACTCACATACCTAAGGGTTTCTATTTTGGTATGAAGCATTACCCACCTACATTAGCAAGAGCGTGCAGTCTAATTGAACTCTTAATGTAATGAGGTGAATCAGCTCCCATTATTCACGTCAAGGACATGAACCATTGTTTGCAAATGACCCACTGCTAACCATTCTACACACACACACATATATATATATATATATATATATATATATATATATATATACACTCAGACATTGTCTCAGGTTCTCAGCTGCCATGTCTGTAGATGGACAGCATGTTGCTCCTCTTTTAGTTTGTGAGAGATTAGAGGGACGAAGTGACGGAGGCCTAATGGTCTTCCAAGTCAGGGATTAATCTCTAACTACCATCCTAGAATAGATTGCACACCCAAGACAGAGAAATCAGCCTGTCTGTAATGCTGAGATTCCAAACATTAATACTTTTCAAACTGCACACACTACAGTGACTTTTCCAAAGTGCTGTTAGTGTCTCAGTCCCAAATTAGGTGCTTTTTATATATAGTGCACTACTTTGGCTGCTGTCTAATTATATTCATGATTACAATTTTTACTATAAACTAGAACCTCTGTACGAAACTCTTGACTACAAAATAAAAATATGAGAAATTGCTAAATATGTGATGTATGATGTTAGTTTGTAAATTTCTCAAGCAAGGTAAAGCATAGAATATGGGAGAGAAACACTTAGACTTTTGATTTTGGCTACTTTTTGTCAGACAGGCCTGGCTACCCTACCCTGAAGCTTCTTGGCTCTACTATCGTTTAAGTCAGGAATAAAACACTTTGGAGCTGTGTTAAAGAAACACTGTGGTACACTGTGAAGCAGAGTCACTATTACCACCCCAAAGTTGATTATTTTCCAATAACAGCACGTCCTGAAGCGTTTACTCATCTTAAAACACAGCTACATTTATTTCATTCAATGTTGTGAAATGTCTGTGAGATAACTAAGTTCCTGTTCTTACTTACGTTATAGCAGGTATAACCAAACTGTCTTTTTTCCCTCTCAAACTTAACAAGAAAAAAAAGCAGCTTGTCTTGTTACAGAGAAACTGGAAAGTACAATGTCCTCTGTCCTGAGGTGGAAAACTTACTGACTGTTACAAAGTGCTGACACTGGAGACTCCTTCCCAAAATGTTAAATAAACATCTTATAGAAACGTCACCATTCCACAATTTTTCTTTGTTGTGCACATTTTTAAAATTAGTTTATTAATAGTCTTAGATTATAAAGCGTCGACCATACCGTCCAGTCCGTGTGAACGAGCTGTTACTATAGAAACGATAACGCGTTAGAACAAGCTCTTTTATAATTAACCTGTGATTTGCCTTGTAGCCGGAACTACTTTTAGAGCTGCTGTTACAGAAAATTAACACCTTCTGATCAATCAGAATCAAGAATTCCATGGGGCTGTTGTATGATGTTTATTAACTGACAAATAATTGCTACACATTTGAAAATATGTCGATGGAGGATTTAATATTGAAGCTCCTGGGAGAAAATGGTACCTGCGGTATCACACTGAAGCCTTTCACGCCTGTCCTGTTATCAACCCCTCCCCTTAGCAGTCTTTCAGAGGACATAACCACGCCCATATTGCTACACACCCCGCCCATATCCCCAAACGCCACGCCTACGTGTTTCCAGATAGCTCATTTGCCAGAGTGTTCCGAGCTGAATCGCACCTTTATCCCTCCTGCGGGAACCACACACAAATCCATCCGGTTTTAATGTTGTTAGGTCATTTAAAAAAAAAAGGATTATACATATATAATCTATATATGTATAATATATATATATATATAAAATTATAAAAACCTTGTCAGAGCAAAAAGAGAGAGAGAGAGGGAGGGAAGGAGGGAGAGAGAGAGGGAGGGGGAGAGAGAGAGAGAGAGAGAGTTTCAGCACAACAAGCGAGTCAGTCGGAAGAAGCGCGGATATAAAGTGTCATTCTGCATTTCTTCTGTATTTTTTCATCCACCACTCAGAAGGAAAGAAACGAGCAGAAAGTGAAACTGAGTTAGATTTTTTGGGTGAAGATGAACACCGTTAGAGGAGAAGTGTGAACTCAAAGCGAACTTACCTGCGCTGTTCACCTTGTGAAGAGAGAAGAGGATTAAAGCAGCTGTAGAGGTGAGTGTGTACACTCCGATTAACTCTTTATTTGTCCCTTTCTCATTTTTATTCAGTTTAGAAATGTGAATTTGTTTGTTTTTTGTTTGTTTGTTTTTGTTATTGTTGTTAACTTTACCAACATGTCAAGTTTCATGTTTTGTCAGGTTTTCCTCATGTACTTAAAGGTGCAGTAGTGGTTTTTTTTTTTATTCTTAGTAGTATTAATAATCTGGAAGATATGTAGCGTGTAACAGGATAAAAACACAATGAGTTAAGCCGTGGCCTTACCAAAAATGTATAAAGTCGGCGATTCCGGTCCGGAATGTTTGTTTGTGTTTGGATGCTCCTCCTGTCAATCATTGCATAGACACCATATAAACCAGCCCAAGCTGCGTTTGAGGCAAAGTTGCAACTTGTAATTCTCCACCTACCACCACAGAAATTGCCCCTGAATAGCAGTTTCAACTCGACAACTTGGAATAGTCTTTTCAACTACCAGTTCCTTCGCTGTTTACGGCGTGACGTCAAATCAACATGGCCGCTCACACTGTGAACAGCGTAAAGTCCCCCTTTCTACGTTTAAATGAGTTTATAGCAGTATTGGCTTTAGACCAGTTAATGTACAGACACGGGACTTGGTTAAATCTATTACACTGCCCATATTAATCGCTGTTCTGAGAAGGTAATTGTCAACGTTAGAGTTATCACTAACTTTAGCTGACTGGCTTGTTGCTAACGCTATGCACTATTTTCTGCTCTTGTTGCTGTGCTGCAATTTCAGTGTTGGGTAAATGTTTGAATTTCACTATAGTAGAACAGAACCACTAGACACTCAGGCCTGTAACTATAAACGTGCAGATAAAGTCGCTTTTTATGAGCTCTACGTGCTCTGACAGCGCAAACAAAAGGCACGCTTTCGTAGAGGCGTCCATGTTTTTTTCCACTTCACACATCCAACATGCTGAGGTGGGAAATAGTGTTATTACAACTTGCAAATTACCACTTACAAAACACCACAAAGGCAGCATAAGATCAGTGGGCAGAGCTTCATGAACATGAGTGGAATCATTCAAATATCGAACCCACCTAAACGTTGAAAAAAAAGACTAATCACACTGGCAGTTACTTTTTAATGCTTAACCATTAACAATTAGTGCACGTTAATAAATAAGACGCATTAGTTTGAAGTGGTTATGGGTTTTTTTTTCCCAGTTGTGCTTTATGCTAACACTTTTAACTAACACCATGTACTGTGAACAGTTGCTAATATACTTCTCCATCCAATCATCTTTATAGGTTCTGTATTCATTGTTGATGTTCTTCTTATCAAGCCATGCTGTCCGTTTATTAATCAGACCAGGGAGTGTAGATGAAAATTAAAAAAAAAAAATGTATTACATTTTTGATAATGCTTCATGAAATTTTTCATGAAAAGGCTTCAGCTAAATAATTCACATAAATGTCTCTCGTAGAGGCTCACAGAGGAGTTGAAGTGCACACCTCAACTACTTACTTAAAGCAAATGCTGATTGGTTAAACAGGGATGTATATTACGTAGTGCTGGATTTGTGACGTGAGCTAGAGGGAAAGTGAAATGAAGCAGTTTCAGGATTTGTTAGCAGAAATGGTGCGACATTAGCTCCCCTTCCAAATATAAAAAGGAATCAAGCTACTGTTAATTCAGAGAAGTCTGAAGAGACAGAGAAACAGAAGACAATATAAGACAAATTTCTGTGTAATATTGCCACAAATTATGTCATGTGATGTTGTAGAATGAGATCTTATCTTAATTCCTGTTATCACTTACATTATACTAGTTATAAAGAGCCATTCTCCCCACCAGCCTCTCTTTTTGTCGTACCATTACAGCTCCTCTGTAAAGCAGTGCTGTGTTATACGGACAAGTGTAGCGTATTGCGATCACAGTGTGCTTTGTAATATATTACAGCAAATTACATTTGTCAGAGAGCTCTTTTGCATATCACAGGCTTTTGCAATATCAACAGTAGTCTACAAAGGACAAATAATAAATTTTCTCCACACTGTATGTAATTTTTAACTGAAGGGTAGAAGATCATGAATAAATCACATGGCTAGACCATAGGAATTTATATATGATGCATTAGCTACAGTATATTCCTTATTATTATATTTTATACTAATGGTCATATTCAGCAGAGTTTGTAAGAAAATAACTAAGTCTGACCTGCAGACAGTTGTTGTGGGAAATGCTGTGGCGACGCCTCAGGAAGTTTCCCAGCAAGCAGGAAGAAAAGAGCAAGACTGAAGTGTTGTGAGAGAGACGGGACTTCAGGTGGAAGGATGTGAGACACTTTTATCAGCCATGTTTCAAAGCTCGGGCACAGACGGCTCTCTGAATAATGAGCCCGTGAGAGGTTTGCTCACCCAAGCACCCGGATTTTTTCTCAGGGCAGACAGGGTCATAATTGCAGGGTGGGCAATACTAAAAATAAAATCATGTTACTCGAAGACACAGTATTCTAGATGTATCATATCATGGTGTTTAGGTTTGCTAACAAAGTGGGAAAGTTATGGTTTTGATGATGTTTTTGTTTTAATGTGCCCAAAAATATATGATTTAATGAGAAAAATGAGGGAAAATTGGTACAGAAGCAAATTTTAAAGTTCAGTCAACATCTTCTCATTGTGAGAAACAAGCACTGACTGTCAGAAAAGCATATTGTGATGTAAATTATCTTAATATACATATCATCACATTGCTTAGCGGCAATCTGTTAAAAAACTAGCCTCAATGCTAGCTACAGTAGTTCTCCGCAAACGGAAGACGTGATTACAGTTTTCAATATTTTTCTTTCAATTAATTTTAGTCATCTGGATTTATATATATTTTTGTCTTTTTTCCATGAGTTGGAAGTTTTTCTTTTGTGTGTTGTGTAACCATGTCATTTTAATGCTGTTTTGGGGATTTAATGTCCTATTATCTCTTTCTTTTCATACACATCAACATGGCAGGGACAGCAGTAAACCTGACACATTTACATGTAAATACGACTGTAGATTAATGTGTGTTGTCACAAGAAAGAAAGAAAGAAAGAATGCATGAAAATGTTGCCTAGCAAACCACACTCTAAATGTTGAGATTATGTGTTGTTTAACTTTTGTAGCTAGGGATCTTTAAAAATGGCCTCTAGTCGCACCTGAATTTTCTCTTTGATTATTTACAGTAATCAGTTTCTGCACTGAGGAGAGGTTTGGTAAATAGGTAAACCTCTCGCGAGTGCGTATCGAGTAGTCCCGAGAGCAGACATGATGCTGTTTCAGTACTTCTCTACAGCATATTAAATTCCTCCAGTGGAGGTGAACGGGATTGTAATTGGGAGCTCTCAAAACATCTGACAGTGAGGGAGGTCTTATTTCTTTCACATGCAGAGCAGGTGGGTTTGCTGAGTGTCATAACAAAGGATTAGGTGCACAATATACCATGTTTACGATGCATAATTTGCCTTGGGAATAGACCACCAGAGAGCATGCCATTGGATGCACCCATGATTTTTTTTTTTAATGCATTGACAGGGTGGGTTTGGGGGTAGGGTGATGTGGGGAGTGCTTTGCAGAAAGCTCTGGGACACCTAGCATTAAGCTACGTTTGTCAAAATATAACTTTTGTAGTCCAAAGGAAAGGATTTGATCATTGACCCCAGTGACGCTGCTTGATGACTTGCTTCCCAGCAGCTTCTCATGCTTCCTAAGCACTCCATTACAAGGCTGTTTGTTCTTTCGCTGCGTCTTTTGTCCTTTATAACCACAGCACTGTAACCTGATCACTTCCTTCCCTCAAGTCATTTAATTCCTGAAGTTAAGAAGATTTCTAAATTAATATGCCCCTGAGAAAAGATGGCGGGAAAAAAAAGGAAAATAACTATTGTTTTTAATTCTACTGGTTATTATGTAATAATACACTAAAACACTCAGTGTCGTGTTGTTATAGGAAATTAATCAACGCTGAGGTGATGTGGAGTTACTGTATTTTATTCTATATATATTATATAATGTTTAATTCTTCACATACGACTGACATGGACCTTCTTAGGGAAAACTTCACCAACAACGGTTATACATCTTTCTTTGTTAAGTAATACTTTCAATACTATACAAGACTATACAAGTCTCTGCATAAGTTGTTACAATAATGTATTAGAACGAGTGCATTAATATAAACCTGTGATTTATAGCTGCACTACTGTCCAAGCTACTGGTACTAAAAGTGAATCCTTCTGATCAGTCAGAATCGGGAATTGTATAGTGCCGTGGTATGTTATATAAGGTGTTATTAGTCAAGTCAGTTATTTCTGGCTGCCTATAATAATTCATGAGCACAGGAATAGAAAGCACATCCATTATTTAAAGTCGTAGTGCTCTATTACACTGATCATTATGGCTAATGGATTGCTTTGATCTTAGCGTCCACTTGTTCGCTAAGATGATCACAGCTAATAAAATCTTGCTAGTTATTCGCTGGCGATGTGTGGTTGTGTGTACCAGTTTTTGTCAGTCTGAAAAAGCCCAATAAAAATTTGACTATATTATATAATACATTTTATATAGTATATTATATAACGATATAGTTACCATTGAGTCTTTTGTGAATCTCATTGTTTCATGCAGGACTTTTTTGGTCTAGTGTGGAACCATCTGTGCTTTTTTATTTATTTTTTTTAACCATAAGAGTCAAGTTTTGGATTCTATCACCAAAATACTACTGATCTGGTTTTGGTGGCAACCACTGAAATAAGATGTGATGCTTCTGAAAGGGTGGGGCTTTTGAAAGTCTTTATTGGAAAAAAAAAATCACAAATGAATGTTATCATGATGATGGATCTGAGGAAGGGACAGCAATTATTTATTTTTCCATTTACAACAAAGTCTATACAAGCTACATTGCTTATGCTAATGCTAGCCAAGCTTATTAAAGAATATATCGGTAAAAAACAATAAAAACTGTCTCTGATTGCTGCAGTTTTTGACCTTTGACAAAAACTGTGATTGCAAAAGTTCTGTGATTGGAAGCCCAAACTATTTCACCTCAAAAATATTCTAGTCTGAGTCAGAGGGTTTGTTTTCTACTGCATGTTGATAATGAAACATTTATCATAATACATTTAAGATAAGGATATCAGCAAGATGAAAAGGCAGCCATTGTGAGAATTTTTTTCCATGTAAACCATGCCTCCGGTCTCCTACACAATGACCTAGACTTCTTCTTTTAACCTCTGGATGCAATCAGCAACCAATCCTACATTTCATCTTCTTGACTTGGGAGTCCTAAAGAAGACGCAGATCGTTTAAATGGGAAGGACATAAGCGTCCCATCCTGGACTAAAGACAAGTGTCACATTTCAGTGTCCATTTCTAACATTTTCAAGCAGATCCTATTTCTTGGTGAGACACTGGTGGTCCAACATCTTTCGTCATCCTTGCGATATCTCTTGACCCCTGCTGAACTCCAGTGTGTCCTGAAGAATGCCCGAATAGCCTCTCTAGCCCTCGGTCATCAGCCAGATTTTCAAGATCTGTCCCAAGGGCTTGTTACTTCCTGTCAGGACTACACAATGAGTCACTTTTCTGAGCCAGGGTGGTGATTGGACATGCAGAACTTTGACATGAAAGGTTCACAATGTCAAAATATCAAAGCATGAAGCAGTATAACCAACGTTCCTTCAGCTTTCCACTTTGTTTATCTTTTATCTTGTTCTTTCAAAATACAAAAATACCTGAAATACCCACATCTCCATGTAAGCGGTTTATCCGTTGCATTTTTTACGTCTTGCTACGGGACACCTGAAAATGACGCTTTTTTGCGTGCTCAACTAAAGCAGCAATCAAACGTGAATAAAATTCACCCGCTGGAAAAGCCGATTCACCGAAGCAGAAAGGACACAGGATGGGAAAGACTTGTTTTTAGTAGCAGTTACTTTATCTTCACTTTATCTAGGTGAATTTGTGAACCTCAGACTAGCAAACAGAAAGCAAGTGGGTGGTACTGTGGTGTCATTGGTCAGGGAATAAAATGGAGGGGCTGCTTATTAGTAAGTAGCGCTCACTCCGAATTTTAGCCTCACTGGTTTCTTGTTCTACATTTGGGAAGTAAATATAAATCAAAAATGTTTTCACACGCATCATACATATTTTCTTTTAGCATGCTGGCTATGATTATTTTCTTTTTTAACAATTTTTCACATTAGTAATAAAAAGTCCAGTTGTGGTAAACTTTAGTTTTTCTCTCTGTCAGCTAGGATTTTCTTCCTTCTTTCTCTGTAAATGTCTGCCTAGGAGTTCATCTAACAGGACAATGGCTAAAACAATAATCACATAAACTCCTCACGATTATTCATCTCAGTTACTCTGCTGGTGGAAACTCAATCTTATAGCACTTGTTTAAAAGGCGACAGTGATGCATCTCGACACCTGGATTGGATTCTACTTGACTCGTAAGTCTTGTTAGATAAAAGAACCTGCCCAATGAATAAATGTAAATGGACACTTTGCCCAGAGAGAGGATTGCGGTACAGGAGCACAGCTGACCTGTCTGAAAACGCAAGCATAAAGAGGCTCTGAAAACAGATCTGCCTGAAACGGTGGCTGAAATGCCGCTGCTTTTGTGAATTTGTAAAAGCTCGTCGAGAGGCCAGTGTCATGGAAACGAGCTGGAACAGCCAACCGTACACAAGCGCAGAGAGAGCACACAGCTGCTGAGCACACACACATACACACACACACACACACACACACACGCAAAACAATGCCTCTCTGAACACCAGGGCTGTTATGAAGGGGGAGTTTAGAGAAATGACGGGCTTTGATCTTGATATTTACGCTTTTTTCATTTATTCTTTTTTTTTTATCCAAAGTGACTTACAAATGCTGATTTGAAATTCTTGATAAAATTGTATCATGGCTTACAAATATTTAGGATATTACCACAGTATTGTTTTGTAGTATTGTCCAGATGAGATGTGCTCACTACCTAGTCTTCTATCATAGTTTTCCACCGTGGAAACGCTGACGCTGGAGACTCCTTCCATAAATGCTAAATAAACGTCTCATTAACAAACCATCACCATATCAGTTATTAAACACATTTTGTATCTTTTGTAGTCCATCATGCAAATTCCTGTGGAAGCTGTTAGTATAGAAATGATCAAGACCTTCGAACCAATCAGATTTAAGAATTCAACAGCTCTGTGGTATAACATTAATTGTTCATATTCTAACCTTTTATTGTGACTTCTAATATCGTAATGATATGAGTTTAAAACAAAAGCTACATGTTCACCTGCACCTGGTCTCATTTTATATGTAAATTTACATTTTTAATTAAAATTCAGAGTAAAGTCCTGATGAACGTTTGACAGTGTTCACGATAATAACATAATGTGTTGAATACCACAATAATTGGATATTACATAATGGGGGGAAGGGTGTGCTGGTGCCTCCATGCTCACCTTCTGTTAGCAACAATCTAGCCAGTTAACTGTGAAAAACTGTGATGATGTTTACAGCATAACTCAGTGCTACTTTGTTTAATGTTCACGCTGTGAGCACCCATGTTGATTTGACGTCACTTGCTGAACTCGGGGTTGAAGAGATCTTCTTGAGTTTACAAGTAGGAATTCTGAGTTGAGAAGATGTTTTCTTTGTTTTGTTTTTTTTTTTTGTAGTCGGAGGTCAGAAATGCTGACTGACTATCAACAAATGTATACACTAGAAAAAGGGTTCCTCGAGGGGTCGTTCGACGGTTAGGAAAAGTTTCTCCTAATGAAACCCACTCTGTAGTAGGTTCTATATAGAAGCCTTATAGATTTCTCCATCTGAATGTCTTAAGATGAAGATGATTTACGTCCTAGTACAACACCTGAATGTTCTCACCCAATGCAAATTGCTCCCATCTAACTAACAAATCAGTCCATGTGTTTGTTCAGGGCAGATGGTCAGTGTTATCTCACCCAGACAGGGCCGTTTGTTCTCAAGGTGTAAGGCCAGAACAGGAAGCCATGTCCTGGAGAGATAGCAGCACAAAAGCAGGGCTTCTTTTGTTCACACCAATCATGAAAATGACAGTATATACACACACACACACATTTTACTTTTCACTAAAAGGCTGTGAGAGCTATTGGGGTTTCTATACATAGCTCACCTTTCACTGGGATGATAAGCCCTTTTAATAAAATAAATCTTCTTCATTAAAGATTTGAGAAGCAAATATGAGCAGATATTGTAGTACATGGAGAGCTGAGAGACACCTAAAGAGCTCTTAAGCTATGTTTACATGCACACAATAACCTAGCCATATTTAAGCCAAGTGAAGCACTAATTACAGCAATTTTAGCAAATATTTATGTGACTGGGCGTGTCTAAGTTAGAGGGTAATTTAAGGATGTGCATGCAAACGGACAGTCGCACCTAGCTGCATTAACATGTGGCTGGGACAAGATAAACCTCTGTTTTGCACGTCTTTTTTCCCATGACGTTTGTTATCAAATGCATCCTGAGTGCACGTGCTTGTCGTTCAGCTGATTGGGTTTTTAGGGAACTATATTTGGTACTACACTTTCCATATCCTTAAAGTAAAGCAGCAGGGATGTTCTGGACATTCATCTATCAATAAAGTTAAGATAAAAATAAACCCCAGAAATATTAAACATTAAGCATCCTGTAGTCCAGTGAAACTTTACCTAGCTGTAAAAACATGAACTCGAAGTCATGTGATAACCAGTGAGAGCCGAGCTGAATGGAAGTCGGCAATATTTACAGAAAAATTCAAAAGCAAGTCATATACCACTGGTATTCACCTTTGAATTCCGACTCACCCCGCAGAAAATACAAGCCTTGCTAATCCCATCATCTGGTTTTGTGTGTAACGGGCAGACTGTTGGCAGTGCAAGCTGACATCTGCCACATTTGTTTTCATCCAGTTTGTTCAGGAGAAATTTTGATTTGGGATCATTGATTTATGGGCACAATCTGAAAGGGTGCAGTGTTTTATTCTGGTTAAATCTTACAGCGTGTGCTGCACGATTATGTTATGCTATACACGCTATCATTATTTCAGATTTCCAGTGTATTGTCACACCACTTGCCCAAATAAAGCCATCCTTTGGGTCGTGTGGCTAATTTTGTACTCCATAAAGCCTATTTATTAAAGATTGAGAAACAGATGGTGATGGTTATTGTGTCATGTGCAGGAGGGAGCTGAGTCATACCTGAAGGGCTCGAAAAAAGCGAAACCATTCTCAGCTATTCAGCACCTCAGGCGCTCTAATGACTCATTAATATTCTCATCCCGTCGGCTACACGGGCCAATTCATTATTCTATTATTAACAAGTCTTATAATTGTGCTCGAAGCAAGTCCTGTTTCTGTTTTTGTTCCAATTCACGCATGTGCAGTATTGTGTGTGAAAGGTTTGAGATGTAAAAAGTAACAATTGAGTTGAATGGATTTTGTTTATCTCTTACAGCCCATAAGGTGGCTGGGAATATTGTCATCATGAAACTGTAGAAATGTCCTAAATATACATCAAATTAGCATGAGCTGGAACAATGTGAATACAGTGTAGAGAGGAAGTAATTAAAATACATACACATACATTAATAATGATGACATCATGCGCCTTTCTGATACATCAAATGTGTTGTTAATACATATTTAAGTGGTGAGATAGCCAAAGCCACCAGTGGAGAAAGTTCTTCCAGCCAATTTGAAGTTCCCAAGACAACAGAGATTTCAGTTGTCACATGATGAATAATTCATCATTCTCCAAAGACATCAAGCTGCAGTTAACTCATCGGCCTGTCAGTGCTGGTTTATTATTTTGTGGACAAAAACACTATTCAGTCTGGGACATACTCACAGATACAGCATAGGGAAATGTGCATTGATTACTGATATTGTCCTAATTTATTACTGACTGAAGGCTGAGAGCATGTGAAGGGTCAGAGGTCATCACAGTAAAAGCACTGGTTGGTAATTATCAAGCAAAACAGCAATGGACCCTTTAGAACCCTTAAGGGGTCTTTGCATAGGCAACATCACTCCTCACAGTTAGCTGGCTTGCTTGCTTGTTATTAACAAAATATGAACATGGAGGTGGCCATGGTTTTTTCCTCACTTCTGACTTCTGAGGTCTGACTCCCTACTTCCAAGTTACGAGGAATGCGCTGGATGTAGCAGCAGAGTGTTTACCTATCAGAAAGTGTTCCAAGTAGGACCCTTTTAGGCATTTCAGAACCCTTAATTATCCAAAGAACTCTGGAGGAACCCTTTTTTCTGTCTCACCTGACAGGATCAAGGTATTAAGAAGAAAATGAAGACTAATCAATTAAACGAAGGGTTCTTTAAGGGTTCCATGGATGATTAAGGGTTAGTGCCCAATAATTGGACAGGATCTTAGTGCCCAATAATTGGACAGGATAATTGGACCTTTCTGACAGGAAAATACTTTATTGTAGGCTTCGAATCTTTAAGAGTTCCCCAAGAGGGGCAACCAAAGAACCCTTAAGGGTTCAGAATCATCTTGAGCATGTACATACTTCGTTCACTGCAGCGTCGTGATCTCAGTGTGCTGCTGATCGGGACACTTTGAGACTCTAATGACAGCACTGGATCTCACAGCCCTTTAATCTGGCCTAATGACAGGAAGTGACTAAGTGAGACCTTCACATTGGCTGCCTGTGTGTGTGTGTGTGTGTGTGTGTGTGTGTGTGTGTCTATGAGAGAGAGAGAGAGAGAGAGAGAGAGAGAGAGAGCAAGAGTGTATTTACCATGCTAATGAGCGGCTGCTGTGACCTCCTGTCAGCGTGAGAAGACACCAATGCATGATGAGGTCATCAATAAGGGACATAGCCAGTGATGGCTGCTTAATTACCGCAATTTACCCTTTTCTCCCAGAACCACCTCAGAAATGAGTGCAACATCTGCTGCTTACATCACAAATAGAGATGCATCTGGTGGCATTTTTGGAAGGACAGCACTAATATCAAGCACTTCCACAGGGATTTTAGAGTAATAATAGTCATAAAGTACTTTAAACTGGTTTATCATTTGTCGCCTGTTCTTCAATGAAGTGAACTTTTTTTATTAAATCAGAAGGTTTTAATGGCAAGCAATTTGTGAATCTAGAATGAGGTCATCACATAATTATATCACATTCTTCCTGGATTTAGCGGAGAGCTATTTGAGCCATTAAAAGTCCTGCACTAGCAACCATAAGGTTATGAGTCCATAACCTCTGTTGTGCAAAATTCTCAACCCTCAGGTTCTCAGCTTTGTGCTTGATTTGTATTCTCCTGTGTAAGTCATTCTGGCTGAAAAGTCTGGGCCGTATTCCAATACTGTTTTGAACACACCCTCATCGACTTCCTTTTACCTTTTCCTCTCAGGGAATGCCCCGTCTCCATCATTGTATGAAGCAAGGCTGTTAAATGAGCCACTGGAAGCTCAGGGTTATCAGTATTGACCTCAAGAGTGGAATTTACCCAGAAGACATTGTGCTTGGATGCAGTATCTTTTTCACAACTGCACATAGGATAGATGGTTTATAAATGTAATAGGAGCAAAAATACTTAAAGCTACAGTGTGTAGAATTGACCTGTGTGCTGTGTCAGAAGTGTCGGGTCCGAATCAGCAGGAGATTTGTACACATATGTCATATGTCAGCTCAAATACTGTAAATGGCAATGCGCTTCAGCTTTAGGCATGAAAGACGTTTGAGAACAAGGTGAATGGCAGGAGCAACAGCCAATTATGAGGAAAAACATTTCGAGTGTAATAGAAGTTTAGGGGTTTTTTTGTAGGTAAGGCACTTCTTTGTTCTCTTATTTGGTGGTAAGCTTGTAAATAACGGGTGAGAGTCAGGTAATTTATAGTCATTGTGGAATTTGTATCATTACACAGTTTGTAAAATCTTTTTACCAAAGAGGGCAAAATTTCAAAATCATACATCCAGCAGCTTTAATATTTCCTTACATTCTTTATGTATATGACTATACCTTTTGTTATGAGGTAGTAATGTGCCAGGTCTATGATTTTCTTGCAGAAATCAGGCTACTTTTGAACTGCTGTCATTGGTTTATTTTGATTATTTTTACCCGAGCACAAGGGGGATGGGATTCATTACATCCATATATTAAAATATGCACCTGTGGTACATGAGATGGTCTTCTACTATACTTGCACCGTCCATGTATGGTGGATTGTTATAGTTATTTTTTATTTACTACAAAATATGAAAACAATCCGGTACCATTTTAGAACCTTGGAGAGAACTATGTGTTTTAATACTGCCTGAATATTGGACTTGTTTTATTGATTATTGGGTTGTTTTTGGACTAGCTTTGAAAGTCTGTTGTGCTGTTTTTTACCAGGCAACCCTTCATGGTAGTTCAGTCAAACTATACTGTTTATGCTATATTCAATGCGGATATGCGGTTGGTTGCTCTGGTTTAAAATCAAGATAGTGTAGAAGGGTTTTAACTATTGTTCAGCTGATACAGAAAATATTGCATTTCCATCAACATGTAATTGGATGGGTGTGAATGTAGTCCATCTTTTCAGCCACACCTTCAGTAAGCTTGTGGAGATTTTGTGTAAAGCTGTGAGGTTTTGAGTGGACCAGTGAAAGGAAAGTGTACTGACGGATAGATTGACTGACTGAAATTCAGGACTGATTTCTTCCGATGCACCAATGGTCTCCTCACGTCTCGCTCATAGGCGTCACCTCGCGATCTTCAGCATCAGAGAGACACGACTGCTGCTATTTATACAGTAATATGCGTTGATGAACTGACCTCCACCAGCCAGCATTAAACTTTCATGCTGTCTTTGTCAATGTCATCTAATTTAAGTCATTTACAGCTGAGAGTTTGGTGTTCGGTGCAGCCTGGATGGCTAATTTATCAAGCATGATGGGTTTACAGTGTTTTTAAATGACGTCAATTAGGAGTCTTGTTTGAGGACTCATATTTCTGAGAATCGGATTTCTTCTGGCTGTACTTTTTTTTTTATTATTATTTATTCGTCTATTAGTTTCCAAATGTGAAACTGTATATGCTCATTTTTTTTAATGAGCATGAAGTATTATTTTTTTAAATCATATCTACAGTTGAGTGTAAAACTTTGCAATGCCATGGTTTCTGAGTGAAAAAAGTACCTCTATTTTACAGTTTATTTAAAAAGAAAGAAAGAAATAAAATGCCAAGATGTTAAAAATGTGAGTGTATCGTGCAGCAACAGAACAGCTAAAACAACAAAAAAAAGCTGTTAGAATTGGATATTAAAAATAGGTTACTGAGTTATAAATTAATATTTTCATTTAATAGTTTTAAAATATGATGTTATAGTTATATATTAGGACTTTTTTTATCAGACCCTGAAAGGGATATTTTGAACATTTATGGGTAATTTAACAACTTCAACACTGTAAAATCTGAACAGAATTAAAGAGAATGTCTAGCTCAGTGGGACAGCCATTGCTAAGTACTAGTATGAATTGTAAGTGTGTGTGTTTTTCTGCAGGTTATCTGACGCCCAGTGGGATGTGAGCAGATCGGTGGTGGGCCGATTGTCAAGGAGCATGGTGAAACACCAACCCTTACAGGTCTATGAGAGACAGCTGTGTTTGTCCTGCCTGACTGGGATCTACGGGTGCCGCTGGAAACGCTACCAGCGCTCCCATGATGACAGCTCCAAGGTAGGAAGCACCTTTATCGCTTTATACACTCGTGGATCATCAATCATCATATAACATGCAGATAAGCTTGTCTGATGCCCAGACAATAACCCACTCTCCTCTGATCTACATCCTACAAGAGAACGCACCTGGACTAGCTTTGATGGCACAAATTAAAAAGCCTTTTTAAACCTCAAATAAAATGTTAAATAAAACATGAATATGACATGGTTAGGAAAATATTATAATGGTACCAATACACTGGTGCTTGTACCATACGGTGGAATTTTACTGAAAATGGTTTTCCTGAACCAAGGAAATTCACCAGAATGCTTTCTCATCTGCATGTGACGATCGAGAGAAACCCAAGCCGAGGTTTCAGGTTCTCCCGAAGGGCACTCTGTAGGTCATTCCTGTCTATGTACAACGCACACAGGAGCGCGCCTGGTTAGATTTTCCACCCTCTTCGCTCTGGCCTGGTAATACGAGTGCAGGTGCCAATGCTCACGTTTAGTCAGCCAGACCGTCTATCCAGTTAGTAGGTGATTTAAAAAGGATAAATGTAGAACCTCTAAGAATGCTTAAGAGTTGTTTTCACATATTCAATGTTTAATCGATTTTATAGGAATCCTGGTGTGTTCTACTCAGCATGGTTCTTTAGGCAGGTGAGAACACAGCAAACACACTCAGGTGTGGACCAAAACATCTTGTCCAAGAACATCTGCGTGAGGTGGTCTCAGTCTGCTTAAAACTGAACTCGATTAAGAAAGTGAATCGTCCCTGAATTGAGTGTGAAAGTGCCCTAAAACATTCTCCCTATCAGTGTGTGCTCCGGATAGAAGCCTTTTATTAATCGAAGAGCTACAGTGAATATGAAAGTCTACACACCCCTGTTAAAACTGCAGGTTTTTGTGATGTACAAAATGAAACATTTGTTTTTCTTAAAACGTTTCTATTTGTTTTTCACTTGAATTTTGTTGGTTCCTATATCACATTAAAAGTGGAAATTGAATTTCTTACATTACAAATACCTGCCATTTTAACAGGGGTGTGTGGACCACTGTATCTACTATGTCTAAAGAACACTTTCTTATCAATAGTAGTTTGCTTTTCCTTAACTATGAGGTTCATGTTGCAAACACTTAAGGAACACTTCAGCATGGCGTAGGCATTTTCTAAATCCCACATGAAGACACTCCTAAGAACATTAGAAAAGAGGAAGATCATCGAAAAAGAGGAACCCGTCTTCAGGTAACTGTTTACTGTCTCTGTTGCATGGACGCGGCACCATATGTGGAATTAGTGCTAATTGCTGCCTTTAATATTCATGACATCTGGCTGGAAAGCAAGTGCCTCATCACCATAATCAGTCTGGCTTCGTCTGATAGAGGAGCTTAAATGACTTTGACTAAAGCCGCTTGTGATGCATTTACATTTTCATTCATTTTATTATCTAAAAAGACTTACAAGTGAGAGCAGATACAATCCAAGGATGTGTCTGAGGTTTAAGTGTGTAATCACGGCTCCTGGGATTTAAACACTCAACATCCTGGTCATTGGAACAAACGTTAACAGCCGAGCTACCATTGTATAAAGAATAAAACACTCGTGGACATGCTGTTAGAACCCGTTTAATTCATAGCTGGCCACATCCGAGAGTTTTCTCTCTGAGGAGATGTGCAAATATTTTATATTATAAAACTCACCTTAGAAAACTGACGCTGTATTTTTGAGCAGAGCAGCAACGCAGCAGTGTGGGGTAATGAAATGAAATTTTCACTGTGTGCTTTTTTTTTTTTTTTTTTTAAATCCCTGATCCCTGCTGCTGTTGCCGTCTCAACACAAAAGCTCATGCGGGTGAATGCAAATTAGACTGTTTATGGAATGTGTTTAGTGGGCAAAATACTGAACTGCTGATTACACGGGAAAAGTGAACAGACACAGCAACGTTACACAGGAATGATGGCGTACACACACGTGCAGCTGTGACTGCTCCATGTCAAGCTGATAGCAGTGTTCCTTCTTATTGTTATCAGCTGTCTACTAAATATCAGTATTTATACCACAGAGCACAGAATTCTCAATTCTGACTGGTCAGTATAATAACAACTTACACAGGGACTTACATGAAAGACACACTACATAAACAGATTTTTAAAAAGCTTTCTCTAAGGAAATGTTTATTTGGAAGGAGTCTCCAGTGTAAGCACTTTCAGAGGTAAAGCTGTAACTTTTCCCAAATGTCAGAACTTTGCATTTTCTTGTTTCTCTGTAGCATGACGAGCTTAATTTTTTTTTTTAATTTTGTTTTAATAACTTTCAAGAGAGCAGCTGTTGAAGGAGCGATTGTTTATAGCTGGTATAACATAAGTGAGAACAGGATCTAACTTGTTGGATATGCCACACTATTAAATGTAACTTTAAATGGATAAAAAGTATGATGTGTCATTAATGAATAAATTTTTCATCATTCATTAATTTCCGATAACAGCGCCGCATGGTATCTGTGAATTCTGACACAACATACACATTTTTTAAACTAGTGTACTATTATTTATAAACAGTATCAGATTACTTGCTTCGCTATCACTGCGGCTATATTCTGGCAGACACCACAAATCTAATTTAAGCAGGAATGATTTTCTGCAGGCCGTAAGGCAAAAAAAAAAAAGCCAGAAACATGAAAGCTGTCTTTTTCCAATCGGATTCAAGCTGCATTTGTCTGTTTTTAAATTTCATTACAATCTGATTGTGAAAGAATCAGAAATTTCGTGTTTAATTTTAATCATTACATGACATCAGAAATATGGCATATACAGTAGAGTGCAAAAGTTTGCATGTTCTTGGTAACACAACTAGTTAAACGTCTAGAGGTAATGAAAAAATTCAAAATGATTCTCTTTGTGAATGTGATATAAAGAACATACAAATAAATTGTTTTTTGTTGCTGCTTGGCAATTATTACTGGTCCTTATTGTCCTGTTTAAAGCGAGTTCACGTGAGGTTCTAGAGAAGCTGATTGGATTGCCAGATTAGCCCGAGTTAAGCACTGTGCAACAACTGATTCAGGCAGTGAGGTCTGGGATGTGTCGCAGTCTTGACACTCTGTAACGTCCCACACAAAAGTGAGCAGCGTTGTAAACGCCATGCTTGCCTCCACTAAAGCGAGTTTGTTTTGCGTTGTTAGGGCAATGACCTTATTTAAACTTTCCACATGGCCTTTTTATGGTTTGGGAGATTTGTCCTCCAGTTTATGAGCTGTCTGGAACTCCTCTTGAGTCACTTGTCCAGACGTGGATTATGGGAGTGTCAGACTTTATTCAGCTCATTTCGCTTTGATACCTAAGTGAATTATCATTGATCCCCTTTCATACTTCTATTTATAAGAGCACTGATTATTAATCAGCAGCTCTGAAACACATCATTCTAGTCTTGCATTTTGTGGGTTTGCTAGAAGTTAAACTTTGAGTTAACAGGTTGGACTATTATTAAAAATAACAGAAATATATGAAAACTGGCTAAGGGATAAACGATCAATGTCTTCACACTGTACACATGGTCGTCATGGTAAAAATCCCACGTGTACTACGTACACCTAATGTTAATACAGATGGATTGTTTTGACTTTTATTATAAGCCCTTATTTTAGGGTTTGTGGCTACGCATGTTGTGCTTGATCATTAGTAGGTCATTTGTTTTAAACTTTTGGTTGTGGCAGAAGACAATAGAGCCAGCGCTTCCTGGAGTGTCATTATATTAAGGAAAAAGTGCCAAGCCTCTTTTCCCACAGGATATAACAGAATCTTTAGCAACATGTCAATTTAGACAGGACCTATTTTACCCGGAGTTATTTCTATTTTTTCAGACAGGACTAAAATCCCAGAGATATTCCCATATAAAATTCACATATAAAATTAATCCAATCCAAATAGAGCTTTAGTCTTCAAGTACTAATGTTATGAAGCTCATTAGTTTAAATCTCACAGTAAACAGAATATAAACCTCACCGTTCTTTAGTGCTGGTCATAATGGAGTAAATTACTGTTGTTGGTATGTATGGTCCTGTGGAAATTCACATGTAAACTGAGTTACATGCCAAAAAATGGTGAAACTGTAAGGACTTTGCACATGAGATAAACAATAATAGTGCTTTCAACTGCCCATAATTTCTTTGCTGTCATCTCGACGTCTGACAGGATACAGTGTTCATCTTGGTTTCAATTTATGATTAAGCAACTTTAAAATTCATTTTTATGTGAATCTCAGTAAGTAATTTTTCCAGTATGATTTCATGAATCTTGATTGTACCTCTCAGGTTTCTAAGGGCACCTTTACATTATTTGATATTTAATATTTTATATTTCACATACATATTTGTGTGTGTGTGTGTGTGTGTGTGTGTGTGTGTGTGTGTGTGTGTGTGAGAACTGAACCCTGTTGCGTTTAGTCTATTGGCGCTGATACCCACACAGCAATCACACTCAGGTATGGAAAAGTATGAAGTATGAAATAAGGCACTTATTTTCAGGTTACATGTTTATACAGAGGACCCAAGACACTAGTTTTATATATACTGTCTTTAAACATTCCCTTATTCTCTGCACTAACACAACCTCACTAATGCACAGCAGATTTCATATACGATGATACATTTAATGAACTGAACACAGCAGGCCTGTTTCCAGTGGAAAATCCTTGAAAAGGTCTGGAATTTTTTTCAGAGAACCATGTTACAAGTGAACCCTAATTCCCTTGTAGTAAGAAAATGGTTGGACCCGGAAGATGACAGAAAGCAAATGCTGGGTGTTATTTATTTATAATTTAGCACCGACTCGCTGATATTTGTGATCGGTTGAGTTCCGTGTTTTCTGCAGTTGGTTTCGTTTTTTTTATTCACCATATTTATCACTAAGGAATGATAAACTTGCAACAATCATTCCTTCCTCAGCAAGTTTTTCTGGCATGCTTAAATTTGTGTAATGTTCAACCAAATATGTCACTTTGATTTCAACTTTGTGGACTAAAACATGAGAAAGTATACATGCTTATAATACATAATATATGGTTATTTTTCCAAACTCCTGGACTTTGTCACTAGGTCTGTTGCTCATCATGGGATTAACAGGTCTTTGAGGTTCTCTACTGTGAGCCAGTTGACCAGACTGAGAGCTGTACAGATAGATCGCCATTTCTCATCTCCTGTGTGTTGATTATATTACATCCGCTGATCTGGAGCTGTTGTTTCCCCGCCAGGTCAGCCTACACACTGAAGCCCTGCCCCTCCATCTCCCACGGCAGTCGAGTGTGACTCTCGCTCCCTCCTCAATCACTTGAAGGTTACCACCTGCTGCGCGTTATTTCTCAAGTCGTTTGCTCTTTACTGCCGGCCGCTGAGGTTTCTACGGAGAAGGAATTTAATTAAGCGTCAGTCTGTCGTTTGTTATCTTCTCTCCACTTTGAGGACATATTCAAAGGTTCATGATTTAGACCCAGGTCCTAAATCCATTTAGGATCCCGGCTTACACATTCTTATTTTCTACCTGTCCCAGGATTCTTGGGCGAGTTCCTGATTTTCATGACCCTTTCCACGGGTTCCTCTATATTTCACACAATTTAGGATGAATATTTTCTAAAATGTATTTCTGTTCTTCATTAAAACCAGTTTAGAGTCAACATCAAAGTAAAAAAAAAAACACCAGATCAGCCATTGCTATGATCTCCAAGGTAACAGGCCCCACCCCTTGACTACAGTCCTATGTGTATATATTATAGCATACGTATATAGTACATACTTGCTCCCAAACCAGGTCAAGGTCACAGCATGGTTAAATGTCTGAAATTTTTTAAATAATGTCCTTCCTGTTTTAATGATATTTTTAGGGTATTTCTGGAATACAAAGTAATAACAAGAAAGACTAGACATCTTGGTGGCTGAGGCATCCCAATCGACGCTGTTGGCTGACCTGAAATGAATCTCAGCATATAGTGAATCGATATGCATGGAACCACAGACCAGAGCAACATATTAATGATGCATCTCACTCTGCTTAACAAGGAGTTCCACCATGGAACGGATGCAGTAGCTCGAGATCCATATCACTGCACTGAATGACATGATGTTATGTTGCACTTTCATTCATATGCTATGTGACTATATGTTATGTTATGAACCTAAGAGGCCTCCTAAATAACTTGGTGCTACAGATAGAACTTTGTCTATTCAAATATAAGGTAAAAATGGACAGCTGGCTTTTTATGGTCGACAAATGGTTTCCCCAATCATTAGCAAAAAACCTTAACCGCTAATAAAAAAAATCTTCATATCGGTTTTCTTTCTCTTTTACAGTGGGAGTGCTCCTGGTTCCTCATCCTGTGCTCCTCATTTCTCCTCCTCTTCGTCTGGTCTTACTTTTGGTGGGAGGCTCAGAACGACTACAACGAGTTTAACTGGTAAGATGCTCAAGTTACTAACCCATTTCATGCTTTTTCAAAAAAATTGTTTACTCAATAGTGTCAGAAACAACTGCATTGCTGGTGTGTCTGTAATTCTGTCATGTAATCCAGCAAAAATACGCCTCCATCGGATTGGGCTGCTCATATATGAGACTATGATGCAAGATATATGCAAGGGTCAATTAAAGCAAATCAACCGTGTAATAAGTGATGCCGGCGGTTAGTCTCGGGTTGTGGTGTCTAGGAGGTCGTCACACTGAGTCACATCTCTCTCGCAGGTTGTTATATAACCGATCAGGGGAGTGGAGCGATGGCACGGTCCCCATTCTCGCCACCACGCTCGTGGGATTCTCTTACACTGCATTTTTAATGGTGAGCATTTAACACACACTCTCACACACATGCTTTCCCATGTACTCATTTCACTGTCTGTTATTTATTATAAACCCTCGTATCCTGAAACTGCTAGTTTAAATGCTGATTATGCTGTACTGGTTATGGCTGGGTATTGATGATGTTAAATCATTATAAATGAAATAAATTATTTCACTTATGTCACTTTTCTGAGATATCATCATATATTTTTTTATATATTAAAAATTTTAAATATTTGTAATGCAATTACAATCTGATTGGAAGCAAATGATTTGACTGTAATGTTTTTTGTAGACATTAAATAAAAGTATCACTGAACCCAGTGCTTTTAATGCAACACTACTGGTTTGCTGTCAGTTTGTATATAATGTATATATCGTGATACATTGTGTATTGTAGAAATTTCTTTAAGTATCGTGATATAATATTTTTGTTATATAATCTACCTTGTAGTGATTTTTTTTTCTTACCTGATCCACTTTCAGATATTAGGCCTTTGCCATATCACACTGGGGCAGCAGCTCAACCTCTACTGGATTCATAAGGTAAACATACTGGACAAGTTTGCTTCCTCGCTTTTCCTGCATTCACATCACAAGAAAAAAACTGCTCCAGTACCAAAGATTCCACTTGTATAGTTTTCAGTACCTACTCAAGATTGGCACAAAGTTTAAGGTGGGGCTATCAGTTGCTGATTCTCTCTCTCACACCACCATCACAAAAACATAAAGTTTAAAGATTTTATGACACATATGCATAAAGAAAGAGCACTGTTTTTGATTAAACAGGAAAAAAAATCAAACTCAATCCAGGCACTTCTTCCATGTTGAATTAGGAATAGTCATTTTGAGTTTTCTGTTCTGCTCTTCAGGATGAGAACCCCAGTTTACCCATTTTTTTCCCAAAGTTTTTGAATGTGTGGTGAAATAAGCGATGTATTGCTGCCCGTTAATGGCTACCAGATCATCCTTGTGAATGAGCTTTACTACAGAAGCTATTTTGTGAAATATCTAGATAGCGGATGTTTACCATTATTTTATACGTACAGATTGGCGTGCTGGCCGTCCTGCTCACTACCATCACAGGTGTGGTGTCCATTGATGACATATGGAGGGACGAATGGGACATCATCATCATCTCACTACAGGTCAGAACACATTCACCCACTCAGTAAAACATCCGTAATGCACCAGCTTAGCAATATCAAGCTCCATATTGTTCCAAAGACGAGTCTATAACAAAAGTCCAGTCTTCTTGTTGTATTACTACTACTACTTGACATGGCTCGAGTACCTGACTTGGTACCAATGTTCCATGTGGTTGGATTTATGTTTGCATCCAGTCAACTGGACCCTTCCTGCACATTGGGGCTGTGGCTGCCATGACAGCGTTGGGGTGGGTCGTCGCTGGCCAGGTCATGCGTGGAGGAAGAACGAGTGAGTGTGCAAATGCAGTGGATTGTGCAAATGAACACTGCTATTACACACACTCTAATACTGCACCTGATACACTCACACACCCAGTCTACCTGAATAATATCCGTGTGTGTGTGTGTGTGTGTGTGTGTGTGTGTGTGTGTGTGTGTGCAGGATTTCAGGTGCTGCTGCTCCTGCTGTATGTGTGTGTTCTCCTGGCTCTCTATCTGACTCCTCTCACCATCTCCGCCCCCTGCATCATGGACCGATCGAACCTAAAGCCACGGCCTGCCATCATCGGCCGCCGAGGAGCTCCAATGGTGATTAAGCGCAGCTTTATTTACCTTTATTATCAGTTACAATGTTTTTACTCCAACTCAGTTGTATGTGAGGTTTCCTATAAAACCCATCACTATTTTACCTTCATTACTTTTTTTAATGGAGCCTTTATTTATTTTTTTGTTAAGAAGAGAAACCCTGCTGAGACTAGCGTCTCCTTTTCATAGGAGCCCTCCTATGTTAGTAGCAAGTGAAAAGAAATAATAATAATGGCATGATATTAAATAAAGAGCAAATAAATCAAAACAAGCATCTCGAAATCAGTGCCACATAAAACACACCAGTAAGATTAAACAGATGGTGAAATGGCTTTTTTAAACAAGAAATCATTAAAAAAACATGAACATTCCTGAAAAAACAAGGCTATAAAGTTTTAAATAACTTTAATGCATACAACGTACATACAATGGGATTTACAAATAATTTATATGTTAATATTTACTAATAATCATATGCTATATTCCAATGATTTAATTGTTTAAAGTTTGAAATAAGAAATATGCATGCCCTTTTTTTTTTAAATTGAACTGAAATTGATAAATATGATACATTCTCTGAGGGAACCAAATGCATCTCAGTAATGTTTACATTGAAGTTTTTTTAATTTGATTCTGCACTGTCGTCCTCTTTATAGCTCGCTCCAGAAAACACCATCATGTCCTTCAACAAAGCCTTGCAGCAGAAAGTCAGTGGCTTCGAGGCTGACGTCACCATCAGGTACCTGTTAATTCATCGTCCTCGCCATTACCTCTAACATAAAAAGAAAAATAGCGTGAATCATCTGAAAAGCCCGGGGCTTGATCAATCAAGTCGTCTGAGTCAGTTGATTCGGTTCAGAGTGTGATTACAGCTCCTGAATTTTGGATCGGTCGTCTCCATGTGCGGCACCGTGGTTACTGATTGTTACTCCTGCCACTGAAGCGCTATCGAGTGGAGTGATATGGCACTCTCAAGAGGCTCATTATTGACTTGGCTGATGAAGTACAGGCACGATAATGATAATCGCTATCACACGCTCAGAACTCTGTGAATCGCTCTCTGGATTAATGAGGGACTGCACTGAGTCAGACATTTCCTGTAGTGTGACACATGTCTCTAAAACCCCCTAACCAAAAAACAGGTTCCTGAACAAGAACTACAGAGTTCCTGGATGAGTTCCTGGCTTGCAGTAATAATCATTGCAGCATCAGAAACATTTTGGTTGGCAGGTCCTGCAGGAACTGCAAAGTTTCATGGAACTACATTCCAGTAACATCTTGTCTCTTCTGGTGGAAACATACCTAAAGTCCTTACGCACCTGAAAAAAAAGACCTAAAAATCTTCCTTGTGTAACAATGTGCCTAAAGTTTCAGAGTGAAAATCTACCTGCGTTTTTAAAAAGGTTTCTGCAATGGAAACATGAATAAAGCTCCTGAGCTTCTGAAAAAGTACTTGTGTTCCTGAAAAGGCTCCTTCAGTGGAAACATACCAAAAGTTTCAGAATTCCTGAAGAATACCTGAGTTTCTAAAAAGGTTCCCACAGTGTAGTATACTTCAGTATTTTTTTTCCCTCGTTGTCGAAAAAATAGCTACTCTGTTACAGGAACTGGAACTACACTCTGTGGGTTCCTGTGTGGGTTCCTGTGTTGGAAACACACTTTCTGTTTTTTCGTCTCTCACAGGAAGTTTTCGATAAGGTTACAGATACACTTTTTAGAATGTTATTTTATTGCATCTCTTTAGACCATTACACACACAGGCAGGTACAGCAGATAATGTGCTTAAAGTGTGACTGCAGTCACTGTTACTCACTGTTTAGTTAGTTTTTAAAACAGACATGTTTCTTCTCTGTCTTCAGTGCAGATGGAGTGGCCTTTCTGATGCGTGACCGTACGCTGCACCGCACCACAGACGTGGCACGGGTCTTTCCGCAGCGGCAACACGAAGACGCCTCACTCTTCACCTGGCCTGAGATACGCTCTCTAAACGCTGGCCTGTGGTTTCTCAGGGTATAAACACTCACACATACACACACAGCAGCAGCAGCTGGAATCTGCAGCAAGCTTAGCTTAGACTACGCTCTCTTTATTATGAGGATTATAACCAATAATTGTTTTAGAAAGAGCTTATAAACAACAGTCAGTGGTGTGGTTTGTCCCTCAGGATGACCCGTACTGGACAGTCCAGTTCATGTCTGTGAAGGAGCGAGGCCGAGCAGCCAATCAGACGGTGTGTAGTCTGGTGGAACTGCTGCGTCTGGCGGTGAAGACAAACCGCTCAGTGATGTTCAGCCTGCGAAGACCTCCAGCTCAACACCCACGACATGAGCTCTGGATCAGCGATGCCCTAAAGGCCATACACCGCTCAGGCATCCAGTCAGAACAGGTTACAAGTGACATAATAATAATAATAATAATAATAATAATAATAAAACAACAACAAATTTATTATTGATTACAATTGATGATAAATTCATTATTATTGATTCTAAATGATAAAAAAATTATTATTGAAAAAACAGACAATCGTTCTGTAAAAAATCATATTGTTTTATTATTGTTGTTATTTTTGGTGTTATCATAATTTATTATGCATTATTATGATAATTATTATTTCATAATTAGACAATATTGTATTATATTAATGTATTATATGTATTATATTACGCTGAATTTAGTAATACATACCATATAAGGATAATATGCGTTATACAGTGGCCATATTTGAATTATTTATTAGTGTCAATATTGTTGTAATCAATAATCAATAAACTATTATTACATTGTCATTTTAAAAGAATAAAAACTTTTATATTATATGTATGTATTGCTTATTTTTTATATTAAAACCATTATTATTTAAAATAAATATCTGAACATAATTTATAATTGAAATAATCTGTCAAAATAAACACTTTAAAATATCGTAAATGAGTAATAAATTAATATGAAATAATGGAATAAATTAAAAACAACAGTAATCCATTGTCACTGACATTGTACTTGGTAGAGATACCATGTTTTCATTTCTGACATTGATACAGATCAAATTTATGCTTTTTTTTCCTCCGATATCCTATCCACCATTTGTCTGCCCGGTACCGGTTCTGTGTATAGGATCAATGCTGTCTCAAGTATTTAGGTATGCTTAATTAGCGAATACTATTCAGAGCAAGTCTCCAGGACTGTGGTTGAGAATGACTGCCACACTTCATTTCTCATAACTGTGTGTAAAAAAAAAAAAAGAATCTTGGAAAAACTATTGGTGCTCATGTTTGTTGTACCACCATCGTTGAAAGGTTTACTGTAAATGCTCAGGCTAATTTCATCCAGGAGAACGTGAAGTCACGCTCTGTTTTCCGTTTTAAACTGGAGGCACTTGCTGCGTAGCGTCAAGCGGAGATAATGCCAATGCTTGTTTTGGACATGTTGATGACACACACTTTTGGAATGCAGATAATGGGTTCATGGCAGTGTCAGGATGTTGGTGTGTCAGTGCTGTCTAACAGTGTGAGTCAGTGGTAAGAACTTTATATGTGTTTTTGTGTGTGTCTGTGTGTGTCTGTGTGTGTAGGTGATGTGGATGACAGACAGGTCCAGGAAGAAGGTGCGATCTGCTGTGCCTCTGCTGGAGCAGAAGGAGGAGGAGAAGCGTTCTGCAGAGGAGTTTAAAGAAAGGGGAGTCCATACAGTGAGCATACACTACAGTCAAACAACAGAACCAGAAATCAGGTATATATATATACACACACACACACACACAATAAGAGAAATTTAACTTAATTTAAAGATATAAGTATATGCACAATATATTATGTATTTATAACAACAAGACTGTAGTTCAATCTAACAAATATGAAGAATAAAGTGTTCTTGTGTGACTGAATGAGTAAAAGTGAAGTTAAAGCGAATTTGTCACATGCCAAATATCAGAAAAACAAAGAGATTGCATGTAAGACTGCAGATGGAAGACTGGAAATGTTCTGCAATTTTTTTCGTACAATTCATTCTGAGCAAGAACTACAGAGTTAGAGGTATATTGCTTTGTTGCAGTACTAGCATATAAACATTACTGTAGCTTAATAATAGTTCATGCTCCTCAGAAATGTACCTACTCCGAAGCCTGGCTCTTCTCATCTAGTGGAAGTTTGTAAGCTCCTGAAAAAAGTACCTGGGTTCCTCAAAATGTTCCTCTTGTTACCATGGGCCTAAAGTTCAAGAGTTCCTAAAAACATACATGAGGGTTCTTGTAAAGGTTCCTTCAATGGAAACATGTCTAAAGTATCAGAAGACAGCAAATCGAACATTCAGTATTTTTCAATAGCACAGCGACAGTAAGTTACGAAACATAAAGAAATCATAGAGCAAAGATGGTCCAGTGGTTGAATTATGTCAAGAATTTAATGGAGAAGATGTAAATGTGTTTACTGACTGTGCATATTTATATGGAAATAAATGCGTATGTATATGGAAAATGGTTTAATCTAACGATTAATAATCCCAATCAGCAAACTTTATTGCGATTAGGTGATGAACCTACCATGGACATAAATCTGTACAGTACGAAAGAAGTAAAGCTGTGTTGTACATTCTTGGGCCATTTTATTCTTTGATCATCATCCATTTATCATTGACTAGAAATGATGCAGTCACCATGGCAACGTATACATGGTTATATGCGCCCATTGGTCAGATGGCATTGCTGTTTATACCAATTGTGCAATGAGGCAAAGAACATTTCTCTTGTAAATATAGCATAACTGGAATAACATCCATGAGAGACTCTTAACCAAGTCATTTGTTGGATACTGTGATGGTCATGATGGTGGCATTAATGTTCACATTTGATTGCACTGGATTGATGTTGACATGACATTACATTGACATTGGTTTTACATTACATTTTGCAGTGAACTGATATTGGTATTGATATTGGAACTGACATGACATTCCATTGAAGTAATCCTGGAGTGACATTGCAGTACATTATTGATGGCGTGACATTAAGTTGCATTAATGCAATAAACGCATCATTTCGTTCCTGCGCATTGGTATTGCCATGATATTGCACTGTGTTACACTGATGACACGAGATTGCGTAGCATAGCGCTGATATTGACATGACATTGCAATTCAGTAGTATTGTCATTACATTAATGCAATGTATGGCATTACATTTGACATTACACGCTGACATTTGCATGACATTGCATCACACTGGCATTGACATTAGACTGCATTCCAGTATATTGATCATTCCTTGATATTACATTTCAGCTTTTCAATTTTCAAGCAATTCTGATGGTATACCGTAGTCTCATGGTTCTCACATTGGGAACCCACAGGGGTTTGTAAGGCATCCAAAGGGGTCCGTGATTTCTAAAAATAATTTTGATACTGGTCACCTGAATTGAATGACTTTAATCCAAACCTCAATAACTCAAAACAAGCTGACCTATAATATAATGTCTAATGGAATCTAATGACACTCAGCTTCAATATGCAGCTTGAATATTATTGTACACATGCAGATAATGAGCCTAATATTTAAATAGTTCATAAATATAATAAAATATAAATAATATAATATAATAAATATAATATAAATCTGTCGATTTTTTTACAGTTAAGTTTGAGACCCTCTTAAAGGTGCAATAGTCTTTTTTTTTTATTCCTTACCTGTATAAATAACCTGGAAGATATGTAGAATATGATTTAAAAAATGTTTACACCATGGCCTTAGCGGATGTTTATTAAGTCGCTGAGAAAACCAGTTTGGAAAAGTTACCTCCGGTCCAGAATGCTTGTTTGTGTTTGGTTCCGCCCCCTATCAGTCATTTTATAGACATCGTATGGGCCACCAAAGGGGTGGGGTTGTAGCTTCATGAACACAGGTGGGAATCATTCAAATGTCGAACAAACCCAACTGTTAGAGACCTAATCTTGAAAAAAATATATATCAATCTTAGCTAATGCACCTTTAATTGAATTTCTGTTAATTGATTTGAAGTTGTAAACCTGTGCATCTGTGTGTGTCTTTGTGTGCAAGCAGGCGCTTCAGAGGCAACAACGTGAGCATGAACGTGTACCCAGTGAACGAGCCATGGCTTTACTCGGTGTTGTGGTGCAGCGGCGTTCAGTCCGTCTCGTCCGACGCTCCTCACATCCTCCGCAAAGTGCCTCAGCCCATCTGGTTAATGGTGAGCGATGGATCATTTTCTAATCATTATCACAATATTATTGGCCCTTTGGAATACTGATGCAAAAGAGCCATTTGATCCTGACCAATCACAGATGCTCCAGATAAGTGTAATGGGATGATTTGTGGCATTCACAATTCAATAAACCATTAACGTCAATGGTTAATAAATTGCAAAACATACTATGTAATCACTGTGTGATGTGATATGTGATTTGGCTCTCTGATGGAGGCGCCTGTGTGTCTTACAGTTTTCAGCTTTTTATTTCTATTTCTGTCTCTCTGTTTTCCTCTCTCAGTTATTATGCCTTCAAATATTTCTACACTTAGATCACCATCTAGTGGCGAAACACTACAATAACACCTGATCTTTTTTCCCCAGAGTCCAGACGAGTACTGCTTGATATGGATCATGGCTGATCTAATATCTGCAGCAGTCATCATAGGAATATTTATATTTCAGAGGTGAGTATATTCCTGAAATTTGAGATGGTACACTTTTAAATGACCTCTTCACCCCACACACACACACACACACACACATTTAAGCTGTCTGTACGCTCGCTGCTTCTGAACTGATGCCATTGTTCTCTTCATTCCTTCTCTTTTTCTTTTTCTGTCTCATCATTCCTGTCTGCCTTCTTCGCTCCATGCCTCTTCACTTCACTGCTTTCTGCAAATCTCTCAGCTATCACTTCATCAGGTAAAGCAGGATTACACCAGCGGCTGAAATGCTTTGCATTAACCTGTAGCTTCTTTATTTTCTGTTGGTCATCCCAAAGTCCACTTTGTGTTCTTTTTTCCGCCTTTTGGTGTCAGATTTGTGTTCCTGCATACAACACATTCTCTGACCTGAAGCTCTTTTATTTTATCATTTATCATTAGCCTGTGGTTATTTATGCCTATAGATTGTCCATGAAAGAAAACTAAACCAGATTTATGGTTGTGTCAGTGAGCAAAGTTTAGTACTAGTAAGTGAAAGTGAAGATTTGAAGACATCATTCTGAATAAATGCTTTGAATTTAAAAAATGCTTTTAAACTTAAAAAAAAAAAGACTTTAACATTTAAAGCTACACCTTGATTTGCCTTATATACATTAGAGAAATATATTTCAGTTTAGGAAAGCCTATAGTTTTCAGAACTATATGTAGTAAAAAATAAAATGTAAAAAAAAAATCACCATTTGAAGGATAAAATAAAGTACAAGGCAGACACAAAGAACACCATGGTTGCAATAATAAATACTGTGTTGAAACCAAGAATTGCATATTTTGCAGGTGGAGGACGAGCGGGATGCGCAGCTACAACCCGGAGCAGATCATGCTCAGCGCTGTGGTGCGCAGACCCAGCCGCGACGTCAACATCATGAAGGAGAAACTCATCTTCTCAGGTGAGAGAAATGAACACACACATAAGCTGTGTGCGATAGCCGAAGAAGGCAGTGAAGATGGTGATGAGTTTCTGGTCAGGAGTCAAACTAGTATTAAACAAACAGACAGACAAGAAAATAGGTGTTTGTTTTACCTGAAGTAGAACCACTGCAACAGCAGAGCCAGGATTCATTTATTTGGATTGAATTTTTAATGGATTTCAGAGAATCATTCACAGCCTGCATTAGTTCACTGAAACAATGTAAAAAAAAATATAATAATAATAAATCAGAATACCTTTTTCCTGTACCCTAATCCTAACCCTAACCCTGTTCTGTGTGTGTTCCTTAAATTCTTACAATCCCGTAACATACTATATTTCAGGGAAGTTGGCATCTATACCAGAATATCCATCCAGATTTTATTACGATCTTATGATGCTAACGACACCATGCTTTCCATGCTAATGCTAAAATGATTTTCTTGTAGAAATAAACAACGGAGTCAGTAGCACAGACGAGCTGCCTCTCTACACAGAGCACAGATATGAAGGATACACACGTGACACCATTTCCCGCTGAGCCGGATATCGTTTGGAGAGCTGGTGTCCTCATTTCACTTAAACATTTTGCCTGGACTCTGGGAAAGTGTGTGTTTTTCTTTTGGACTGAACTGCTCTGCCACTGCCGATGAAGGACATCTGTGATTTTTGGTCTTCGTGCAAGTGGAACTTGTGGAGCTCTGAATTGCACAGCTCTGTGTGACTGGATTTGTATTGCTTATTTATATAAAGGACCTTCACTCTGATGCCTTATGCTCTGTATTACAGTGTATATAGGATGAAATGTTGCTGCAGCAGTAGTGTGTATAGTTTCATCTTATGGAATGTACCATTTACTGAACAAATTACCATACTGCAAGTGGCTTGTTATTATTGTTCACCAGTTTCTGCAAATCAGTCGAATCTATGATCTATGATCTGTGATCTTTGGAGGAAGGAGGATTATTTGTATTCTGAAGAAGTTCTCTACTGTGAGTAGGTAATTTTTTAAATATTTTATCCTCCCTGTAGTATTTTGTGCCATCTATGCTGCAGTGGTTGAAGTACTGTGGTTCTCAGAGTTTGAAATGAAATGCCTCTGTGACGTGCAGATTTGAATGTATTTCATTTATGGAAAGTGAATTTCAAAAAAAGATGAGCCACTGGAGAAAATAAATTAAGATAAACTGAGGTGTTGTCTACATTCTCATGCTCTTGCTAGATGAATATGATGTCTGATCAAAAGCTCTGATTAGAGCATGATGAAGTGTAGGAGGCTCACTGAGACTGAGATATGATAATGGATTCATACTCATGCTCATTTTTCAGGTTCAGTTACACATTTTTGTGTTTCCACGAGACATGTAATTCTTAATTTATATTTAAGAAATGGGATTCGGTGTTAGTAATCATATTTTGTTCAGAATTTTGGGTCATTGCTTTTCAGTTCTTCTGAACAAAAATAGATATTTAGGAAATCACCATACCTCACAGATCTTTAACAGTGCCATTTATCTATTTTACGAAATAGAGCACAATTACCTGTATGTTCCTCAATCCTCAGTCTAAAAAGGTGCAGTGTGTAAATTTTAGGGACTCTGTGTTGTGGACACCTCTTTGACACAAGTATGTTGTTGCATGTAAAATGGAAGAATACGTATTGTGTAATGTCAGATATGCCGAGCAGACATCTCTTACGTAGAATGCTGCTGAAGCACAAAATCCAAACAATATATACGTACTCCCTTCAGCGTTCACTCTAAAGCCACACCTCCAAAACTGCTAGAGTGCCTAAATGCTAGCTCAAGACATAACAGGAAACATGATTAACAAGTTTAAAAGAAGGGGTTGGGCTTCTTTGTCCTGATTGGTTAGATGTTGGTGGTTCACATTTAAAAACAAATTTTTGAGCAGGTATTTTATCAAAAGCTGCAGGTATTTTATCAAAAGCTGCCAGAATATGAGGGAAACGTCAACAAATATTACAAAAATGTCTTGATTTTAATATTACTGACTGCACCTTTAATCTGGTGGTTGTGAGTGCCAGGAGTACATCTTCAATTAGTATTCAAATGTGAAATGCCAGATCCACTGTCTCAGATCCAACCTGAATATTTGAGGTATTCGGGACAACTTGAACTTGCACTAGAAGAGTATATTATAGAGTAGTTCTTTTTTCTATTTTATTTTACTGACCAAAGCATGCTGCTAATTTCATGGCTAACAACAAAAAGTTACATATTGCCACTTTAATCCCAAACTCGGTTAATCCAAAACACAGCACAGGAAGTGTTTGTTTTATGGAAGTGATTTTAAAGGAAGCCCACCCAAAAGTAAAGCAATAAATGTAGAATATATATCAGGTTTATTTAAAATCATTTAATTATAGCGCACATACGCACATGCACACTCACCCTTTACTGTGGAATGGAGTAATTGAGATTGAGATTAAAGCTGCAGTGTGTAACTTGTTGAAACTGAAAGTAACAGAATTATTGATCCATTCCACTGAAAAGAGCATGTGTGCAATTTATGGAAATGATTTAAAACACACACACACATAAAATAATAACAATAATTAAAACATGGCTGCAGAAACTATATCAAGTTTATTTAGGACGTTTATTCATCCACTGAATACATAATATATTTCTTTTACATATTATTTACATTATATTTACAGTTCTTTTGTTCTTTCTGATTTAACAGTCACAGCTGAATGTTGAAAGGAGTGATCTATGTAAATGATTTCACACACACACACACACACTCCATATGAATAATCGTATTTCTATATATCATGGCACAATTGTCTGACAGCTCAAACTGGAATGGAGGCTGCAGACGCATGCTGAAAACAACTAAAGTAAGGTCCTGACATTAACACAGATTGATCACTGACCCATTTGCACGAGGGCTATGTTGTTTGTGAGATTTAGGTCAGATTCTCTAGGCACAGGAACACACTGCGGTTAGACCTCAGCTGGTGATGGGGACAGAGGTGCAGGTAGGTGGCTCTCTGCGTCCTCTTTACTGTTGTCAGAGCAGTCCGAGGCGATGTAGCAGCCAGAGTCTCTGGGGCAGTTGTTCGGCTCAGCTTTCACCATTGCGCTCGGAGATTTGGGAGCTTCCTCACCTTCCCCTTCTCTCTGACTATTAGCTAAAAGAGAAAAATAGCAAGGGTTTGAGACTTCCCCTCAGGTACTAAAAGCACCTTGTCACTGGAATGGTACCAGCAAGTGGACACTTTTAGCACCCTTTAATATGTATCCTTCATTTAGAGAGGTGCGTATAGTGCGTATATTTTTTTTAAAGGTATGCTATACCTACATTTCCGGGTGACATTACACATTAAAGGTACAAAAGATAAAGATACGTTTTGGTACCCTTTTTTTTTCTGAGAATACTAATTTCGATAGAGGACAGACTTTCGATAGACGCCACACAGCATGTTTTGGAAAAAAAAAAAAAAAGCTAGTTTTGCAACATGTTTATGGTTGAGCTGGTTCAAACACTAAACCACAGAAAACTCTCCACTGCACTCATTTCCTGTCAGTAACTGAGCTCTTGCATCACTACCTGCTTGTTCTCATTAACTTCACACTGTATTTTTTCACTTCTCTAGAGCCCAAGTTTAAAACCTGTTACAAAGGGGGATTCCTGGTTAGCATGCTAACTTTAAACCCCATAATAGCTACTTTTAATCAGTTGAATTTATTCTGTTTAATTAGCTTGCTAACCCTTGGTTAAACTCTGCATATGTCCCTCAGAAAATTATTTTTTATTTTTTTTCCACATTGACAAGGCTGTATTTATATATATTAATTTCCTTACTTATTTAGCAGTTGGTGACTTACACATGAGTTACAACTGTATAAATTATTGCTTCATTTAGAAAGTAAGACTTAATGTGCACAGGATGTAAACTAAACTCGTCAGCAGTTGTATCATGGTATGTGAGGTAATATGTTGTGTAGTAACGCTAAAGTAGCCTACTGAAGCTAACTGAAGGGTAATTATTGTGCTTTAGGCTAACTGAAGGGTAATTATTGTGCTTTAGGCTAACTGAAGGGTAATTATCCTGCTTTAGGCTAACTGAAGGGTAATTATTGTGTTTTAGGCTAACTGAAGGGTAGTTATTGTGCTTTAGGCTAACTGAAGGGTAATTATCCTGCTTTAGGCTAACTGAAGGGTAATTATTGTGCTTTCGGCTAACTGAAGGGTAATTATTGTGTTTTAGGCTAACTTTAGCGTAATTATTGTGCTTTAGGCTAACTGAAAGGAAGTTATTGTGTTTTAGGCTTAACTGAAGGGTAGTTATTGTGTTTTAGGCTAACTTTAGGGTAATTATTGTGCTTTAGGCTAACTGAAGGGTAATTATCCTGCTTTAGGCTAACTGAAGGGTAATTATCCTGCTTTAGGCTAACTGAAGGGTAGTTATTGTGCTTTAGGCTAACTGAAGGGTAATTATCCTACTTTAGGCTAATTGAAGGGTAGTTATTGTGCTTTAGGCTAACTGAAGGGTAATTATCCTGCTTTAGGCCAACTGAAGGGTAGTTATTGTGCT
>CM040991.1:2709222-2746999 GCA_022985145.1 Pangasius djambal
TGCTTTAGGCTAACTGAAGGGTAATTATCCTGCTTTAGGCTAACTGAAGGGTAGTTATTGTGCTTTAGGCTAACTGAAGGGTAATTATCCTGCTTTAGGCTAACTGAAGGGTAGTTATTGTGCTTTAGGCTAACTGAAGGGTAATTATCCTACTTTAGGCTAACTGAAGGGTAGTTATTGTGCTTTAGGCTAACTGAAGGGTAGTTATTGTGTTTTAGGCAAACTTTAGCCTCTTAGCTAATGTAGCTAGATCACTTTTTCCACTGTACAGCACATCTCTTCCTCATCTCTTTTGTTTGTTTGTGTTTGTTTAGAAGATATCTCTAATTACACTATGTCTCTGATTTGTGTAGCTTTTTAGCTAGCTCATCTGTATAAAAGTGACCATAGCTCAATGTTGACATTTAACACAGTATAAAAGGAACGTAAAATGTTTTTAACAAGTTTTTGTTTTTTGTTGCTGTTGGGTTTTTTTGACGCCAGACTTGTGTAAAGTTTAATGAGCTAAGTGGGTGCATGTGTCACTCACACTCCACGTCGTGTAAACACTCGGTAGCTGTCAGCAATTTGTGTCTGTGCTCAGGATCAGTCACATTCAGCTCAATCAAGTGCTGTTCTTTCAGATCCTTCAGATCTTCTACTGTCTGATAACCATTTAGCAACAGGGAGGACATGAACTCCTGCAGGGAAAAGATGGACAGAAAAGATTTCACACTTTTAGGTCACATCACAACTGACATGTTTTACTTCCTGACAGCCATTATCACACACTATGATCTGAAGCTGAAACCCCAGTGAAGCGTAACTTGCCTTATTAATGATGTTTTTCACATTTATATCAGCTATCACTGATAAACTGAGTGAAAGCTTAGACATGTTTTTCAAAATGCAAATTTTCTGGTTTAGAATTCACGTAATCTGGTGAACCTGAAAATGTTTTCTGTTGGCTGTTGGTTTTAAAACCACAGATGAACTGATTATTTTTTTTGCGTGGAATTTTTTTTTTTTTTTTAATCACCAAAAACCCAAGTTAGAAAATCTGCATACCCTTTGGACTAAATGTAGAGTAAAGTAGACAAAGAAATTTATTTTAGCAACAAGGCATGTAGTTTGTTCGGTTTCACAGATGCTAGTACAAAAATGGCCAAAAGCATGTGTTAAAATATTAATAGTGAAAAAATGAAAAGATTTCAGTTCGCATTTCGTTTCCAAATATGATCTAGATGTTCTCTAATAACTAGCATATCCACTTTTGCCTTCATGACAACTTCTTTCATAGCACATTTGTCTTAACTTTTTAACAGATGTCACACACTGCCTTCTTCAGGTCAGGTCCGGAGACTGAGTCAGGGCAAAATTTCAGTTCATTTTGCCCTGTATTTTTGATTGTTGTCTTGTTGCAGGATACAACAATATTTCATGTTTTACATTATGGCTTTCTTTTACTATGGGGGATGCAAACTTTTGCACTCAATTGTGTTTTAGTTGAAGTTTTAACATTGAGAAATACCCAATGATTAAAAAAAATGACTGATCATTCAAAACTTTACAAACAGTTATGTAATAAATAAAGAGTAAAGTTCTCCAGGTTATCTCGAGGTCATCTTTGGTTTAATCTAGAGTGACATTTTGCCTACAACTCATTAGACTGTTAGGAAATTAGTGAGTATGCAACAATAGCGTACACTGATAAACGTCCTGGACATAAAAAAAATTGTTATATCCACCAACTGCAGCGGCTTGCCATACAACGTCATGAGGTCATCTGGAAGAATGTAATTTAGCAATAAACTTAGTTGTTGGTCATAATCTGAGGTATGGACAGAACAAGTGAAGAACAGCAGTGATAGAGCATGTGTTATGCAAAATCGGGAGCAGAAAAAGGACAAATAGAAGTCGCAAAAAAAAAGTCTCAGTGGATGGTTCACTGTGTAAGTAAATAATGGCACCCTCAAACTCTAGTGGAATTAGAAGAGTACAAGAGTGGGCTAAAACTCACCTGGATACTGTACATTTGCACCTAAGAATTGCTGCTATTAACATAAAGACTGTCCTGTTGCTCATCTCAGGACTCTTATTCATAATCTGTGCATGCATTCTTTCAATACACTCAGTACTGTTTGTCTTTACTCTTCTACACCTGTGTACTGATTTCTAATCCCACTATCCGGCGCGAAGAAGGCAAGTTCTCTTTAGGTTCCCATTTGAGTGTGGGTCCTCTCAAGGTTCTTTCTCATGTCATCTTTCCTTGACTCCTGTTCATTATGGATTTAAATCTTCATCTGGTTTTCTGTAAAGCTGCCTTGTGACTTTTGCGATGATTGACAAGTTACTAATTTTCTTTCTCGTGAGCTTAGTTTCTAATGAAGTATTTATGTGCTATTCCAATTTTCTTAGATCAAACACTTGTGATTAGAATACAGTCAAAGAAATAAAGCAGCACCTCCAGGTTCAATCTCTCAAGGAACTCCTGGAGCGTTTTGGGTCGAGGTCTTCTGCTTCTCCTGTGGTTTCCCATCCTGTGCACTGGAGCAGGCTCCTCAGCCAGGACATCCACATAGATGAACTTAAAGCTGCCCACTTTGCCGTTCAGCATGCCTGTCCATATGCCCATGGGGGGCTTGCTGATGATGTCGATCATGTCTCCAACCTGAGACAACAGAATGTTTAGAAGTTATAAAGACTATGACATGATGCTGAGCTATCATCATCGGTTAAAGCTTATGTTCTTGTCTGGACAGATTTTATACTTTTTATAGTTCAGGTCTTTTTCAAGTGACATATCCCAAACCAATAGGAAGATCTACAGTATTTCCATCAGTATTGCTTACATAACATATGTAAGAACTGTAATGCTAGAATCACTAGCATTGGGGTCATTGGGATAGCGATTTCAGGATCATTACAGTAAATTACTGTCATTAGAGTAAATTAATGCCTACCTTGAGTTTTAGAGACTCTGTATCATATGGGCTCGGGAGGAAATCGGTGTGAACTTTTGCTTTGCCACAGAAATGGATGGTGTCAGGGACTTCCTCCTCCAGTCTTAGACTGTCTCTATTACACGAACCCTCAGAGCCACTGGTAATGCCACCTAACATCCAGCAAAATTACACAATAAATAAACTAGCAGATGCTTTTTGAGGCAGAATTGAATCCAAGTATAAAGCTGAGCAATTGAGACTTAAGGCCTTTGACCTCAGGGTTTCAACTTACTATCACTGAGCTACAACTGGCCTATTGGTAATCTTATAGAGAGTTACTTCCTAGCCATTTAATCAGAATATGTTCACAAGAAGCTGTGTGATGAACAGCCTCTTATATTTATGCTTCAGATATAATTGGGTGCAAAAGTTTTCCCCTTTCTCGCCATATAGTTTTAAATGGGCAAAAAGTGGAATATGTCATATTTTACAAATTCTGTACAAAAATAAAGATACAGAAATTTAGGAGTATTGTACAGCAAGGCAAATTAGTGTAGGATATCTAGAACAGAGATGACATGAAGAACATCAAATATCACAACCGAGAGAAACCAACCCAGCCACTGGGAGTGTACTCTCAGTGCCAGTCCCAAGCCTGGATAAAATGGGAGGGTTGCATCAGGAAGGGCATCTGGCAGAAAAACCTGTGCCAAATCAAACCTGTGGCCCCGTGATCTGCTGTGGTGACCCCTAATGGAAGCAGTTGAAACAACAATAGATTTGTATGATTTATTCATGATTCTTTTGTTTTGCACTAAAATTGGTTCATTTTCTGTTTGAACAGTGCTGTTTGAGTTATTTAATGTTATTTAGTAAAACTGGCCTTTATGGTAAACCACACCTAGTTTCGTGACTTGCACCTGTTCCACTCTGCACCACAGTGTGATAAATAAGGCAAACAAATCCCATTGAAAAATGTAGGACTGTATAAGGCAAATGAGATGGATGTCTGGGTGTGTGACTTACTACTGGTGGAGCTTTGGGCGCTGTGGAGACTGAAGAGACTTTCCACTGAGTTACTGGACTTTGTGCTGTCTTTGGCTGGAGCTTCACTCACATTAGCCACTCCTTCAGCATCCTGGTCTCCATCTACACCTTCCCCCTGTGCAAAACACACCATAACCTTGCCAAGCTGCTATTACAAACAATTTTTTTGGTGTGTTTCTACTATATATACACACCAATTTCCACATGTCCCATCAGCTAGGATTGGGGTGTCCTTGCAGGTCTTTAGTCCACAAAAGCTGCCTTGCCGTGTATAAATCAGATCTTGGAAGTGAATTATGCACATTTACTCCTCAGTGCTGTTCTCAATTCTCAAAATCTGATTGGTCAGAATGTGTTGACTAATTTTTCAATGACAGTAGTGCAGCTTCAAATCACGGGTTTATATCAATGCGCTCATTCTAATATGCTGTTACGATGTTTTCTATCGTAACAGACATTTCACGGTGAAGAGATGTTTATTTAGCATTTTTGGAAGTGTAAACGCTTTGTAACAGTCAGAGATAAAGGTGTAACTTACACAGGAAAGCCTTCAGTACAGGGAACTTTGCTCTTTGCCTTTTCTTGGTAACAAGCTGCATTTTTTGTCGTATTAACGTCAGTCGTAATAAAAACATGAGGGTGAAATAGGGAAGCATTGTTTATAGCTCAAGTATATTGCTCCTGAGTTAATGGTTATAGTAAATAGTTGTATTGCCAGTCTATTTAAGAAACACAGACTTTTTTTATTTCTGCATTACCGATTTTTGTGTTTTTTGTGAATAATAAAACGTCCTCACTGCACTTCCTGATAGGTAACATTTATGCCTGTTTTGTCACATCAGTGGTTAGAAAGTTGAGATGCTTTCCAGTGATAGGTTTACATGAAACATGCCAAAAAAAAGCAGACACTGCAGAAAAAAACCAAAACACCCATTTGCTTTCATCTTCAGTGCTCACCGTTTCCTCTGACAGAACTCTGGCATATTTCTTCCCCATCTTCTTGCGCATGGTCATTGAGATGGCTTTCATCTTCTTCCCTAATCCCCCTTTGATATGATCTCCCTCGCCTGATTCGCCATCAGCACCCTGTCCCTGAAAGTTTAAAGAGCGTCAAAGTGTAAAAGTTACACGGCCACATGCCAGATTAAACCTGACATGTTTCATAATGTATATGCTTATTATTTCTTTACATCTTCATTTCTATAAACAGGAATGCAGATTGAAACATTTACCAAAGTGCTTTCATTTTCTTCCGGCTTGGACTGATTTTTGGACGCGTCGAACCTGCCAAAGCTATAAGAGCGCTGATAAAGACAGAAGTGAAATGTAAGACTGTTGCATGACTACAGCAGAATTTGTGAAATAAATTTATGTTGCAATTCTCTTGTACTAACACTGAAAGCAGACACAAGTGGAGTAACTACAAATTTTTGCCAAAATTGAGATATGACTGAAAATAAATATATATTTTTAGCATTTGTCTTTTTCTCTCTGTTTTGAAGGACACTTTGTTAAAAAAAAAAGAAAGAAAAGAAACTGGACATTTGTCTTTTCCAGACCTACTCAGTTTTAGAGAAAACCTTATAAAAAAAAAAAAAGAAAAAAAAGAAAAGAAAGAAAACATCATGTTGGACATTTGGACATTTTTATTTTTTTCAAACCTGTTCTGCTTTGGAGAAAATGTTTTCACTTTTTTAGCGGCAATATTCAGAACTCAGTTTAACTGTTAACATTATTTGCTATTTATGTTGTAGGCTTTAATTATTTTACAGTCATCACTCAGCTTCTTGCCAAGTAGTTCAACTGAAATTTGGAACAATATTGACCGAAAAACAAAAGTTTTGCACCATTCCATTCACAAGTGGCTTACATCATTATAATGTACACTGTTTATTAGCTCTGACACAATATTATTTAAAAAATTAATCTTCCGTTTTACCTTTGGCTTATTCCTTGGTTTCTCTGAGGCATTTGAAGCTCTCCTCTGAAGCATGACTCTCAAAGATGCGTTATTTGTCTTTAGAAACAAATTTTCCTATGCATGACCAAATACACCACACACACTCGCACGTCTCAAGCACTGTCTGTACACACACACACACACAGGGCCGAGCCCACAACTTCCTCATCTGTACACAGGATGTGTCGCTTATATGCCACTTACATCTGGCCAAAGAGCTCAACTCTAAGCTTCAGGAGAAAAGCCGCAGTAAAGAGTTTAAGAGTGTGAGAGATGATTACTATGTAAATGTACTGCAAGTGTGTTTCAGGAACTTGTTTCACACACCTCATGCACAGGAAAATGTTTGACCAAGAATGCATGTCTGTTGCATTGCATCATTTTAACTGAAAGCCTCAAAGTCATGTCTTGCCTACGTGTACATTTAATCTAAATACATTAATTGCGTTATCTGCATTATTTTCTGAAGTGTCACTTTTAGTATGCTGTTTGACCATCAGGTTCATATCTTGATGTCTCTGATGTGTTTGCAGAGACAGCAGGGTTTAAAGTGCAGCTGTTAACAAATGAAAACTGGTAGTGAATAATTAGCATAATGGAAATGAGATCATGATAACTTGTCATCACTTTCTTATTTTTGGGAACTAATTGGGAACCATTTTGTATGATCACATTCATGAAATACCAGTATTAGACATATTAATATGACTAGGTGACACCATCAAGACCTGTGACTCACCATGGTGTTGGTCATGTCCAGGTCAGTGAATGAACGGATGACTCTCATAGGTGGATACTCCATCCTGGGGAGGTCCAAATCATGGATCAACTCCTCGTACCGGTGCCGATCGGTTCCTCGGGGCAGAGTGAAGTTAAGGTTATATAGCCATGGATCGGCTGTGGGTCCGTGGCAGGTGTGGTAGGATGATTCCCAGAATGAACAGGTGTCCATGGAGCTCCAGTGGTGGTAGAAATGTTCTGAGCTCCACAGGCCTTCCATTTCTGTTATGTCCTTCTCATTTCCTGGCTCAGACTGCTGGGTAGACTCTTTTCTGAGCTTCTTCTCAGGCTTTTTAGAGAGTCCTATGCAGGCAAGATGGAAGTGGCAAGATGTGTTTATATTAGATTTTTGTCAAACCTATGCTCTGTTTTCAAGCCATATAGTATATCTTTTGACTCTTGATATATTAATAGGCCTTACCACTGATGTCTGGAGGATTTCTGCTCTCCTCGACACTGCTCTTCACCAGCTTGTGAATCTTCTGGAGAGTTCCATGTGCCTTGTCCTCACCAGCCTGCAGGCCAAAAGGAAGGTCAGTACTGCAGTAGTATCAGTGAGTATTTAATTCAGAGTCCCTTCAGACTCATATTCATTAGTTTCTGTGGAAATGCTTCTGTGTTTGTCCAATTCTTGGGTGCCTCTTTAGCAGATTCGTGAGTTCCAGGAATCCTGTTACTTGATAATCTATTTTGCCTGAAAGAAACTTCTGAAATTTCACAGTGTTTCCGAAGAGTAGTAGGGTTTTAGTTGTCCAGCAAATGAAGGGAGCTGGTATTAAACAGCAAGGATTTTTAGGTAAAGCACACATTTTTTTTTGTCTGGTCAAAATAAATGGAGGCATCAGGGATGAAGTGATGTTGTAGCAGTGATTCCAAATTATTGATTTGTGGCTAGATCCCTTTAGCGATTTTATTTACCCACAACGAATCACTGATCACCACTCTTTGTCCCACTCGCACATTTCTTTCTTCTTCATAAATCCACTTCTTGGCGATATTTCCAATGATACAAGCAGGTCACTCCTTCCGTAACCATTTGTCCATAACTGTCTTTTTTCTTGATAGAAATTACAGTGTTTTGTAAATGCATAAATGTTTGTATATAATATACATAAATGTGATGTCATGACCAAATTCTTCTTTTTCTTTCCAAAATAACAGTTAAAAAACAGGCATATTTTAAGATTTTAAGATTTGATTCAGCAAATATGCAAATTAGTCTTCAATGATGTCAACAGATGACTTCTAGTGACTTTCCCCTGAAAATATTTGGCAGCACTTGTGACGTAGTGTGTTGCTGTGGCCTCATCAGAGGAAGATGATGAAACAGAATGTCACCAGCTAATGGGAAATGACTTGCTACCATGGTTTGAAGCTTTTAAATTTGAATCAGAGCTTGTGTAAAGTGGAACACATGAGCCGACTTGTATCATATCAAGATGGGCAAGTTACTTGACAAAAAGTCCCTAACTGACAGGAAATACAGTGTTATGCTACTTTATTGGCCGTGAGTTTATAGTTGATTTAATTGCTGTAGACATGGGTGGCCAGTTTGGGTCCTTTGTATTTGTTTCTGATTTTACTCTCATTTTAAAGAACCAGTCAAAAATCTAGGCACCCAAATCCCAATTGAGAGGCTTTCATTATCCCTGCACATTTGTGGTAATCTGCAAATGCAAATGCAGACGGATTGGCCCCTTGTGCCACATTAAAACCTATTTGTAATAGACGTCAGTGGGCATGTTAGAGTGGGTAGTGGGCTGCCCTCCAGATCCTGGCTTCATGACCATGCCTGGCACGTTTTAGAGAGATTAAACAGGCCATTGACGACAATCTGTTCCGCATTACTAATAATAATGAGTTGTGCTAAGTGATTGTACTGCATCAGGGCACACCAGAGGCGTAGCCAGGCAGGGATTTCAGGTTTGAACCTCCTTAAAATATTTTATAACAATTCCAAATGCTTATTCATGGATGGTTAGTATAGGACACGCATAACGCAGCTGACTATATATGTGTCAAATATCATGTTTTGCTCAGTAATGAATAAGAAATAATAAGAAATAAGATAAGAAAAAGAAATATGAAATATATGAGCAGGAATGTGCAAAAGGGATGTACAAAATACGCAGGGAATGTGCAAAGATGGATGTATAAAATATGCGGTATGTTACGTGTAGTAACAATACAAAGTGCAAAGTGCAGTGTGCGGCGTGTCAGTGGAGTGCAAGTGACTGTAGAGTCCTTCTGGAGTCCTAAGGGGTCTGTATGGTGGACATGTCCATGTTGAGGAGTCTGATGGCCTGAGGGAAGAAGCTCCTTCTGAGACTCTCAGTTTTAGCCATCAGACTATGGAAGCGCCTGCCTGATTGCAGCAGGCTATAAAAAGACAGTTAACGGGGTGGGTGGAGTCCCTGATGATTTTAGCAGCTCTTGTACGGCATCATCTTGTATAGATGTCGTGCAGAGAGGGGAGCGCAGACCCAGAGATGCACTCAGCTAAGCGCACCACTCTGTGCAGGGCTTTGTGGTCCTGGGTTGAGCAGTTACCATACCACGCTGAGATGTTTGTAAAAACAACTGAAAGACTGCATTTTCCATTTCTGGTTGAAAGCTACTAGCCAGCTACACTCTGAGCATTAGTATATCAAGGTGACAGTGTTGACAGAGCGGTACTGTTACTATGACTGATAAACAGTGTCCAAAATTTGATGCAGTGATGTAAGATGTTATACATGAGCAAGAAAAAGAGAGCTCTCGTTAAGACTGACATAGATTTTGTGTGATTTTCATGATGAATGGGTGGGCTTGTGGCTTTTTTATGAATGTAAATGGGTTTCTGTAAACAGTTTTTCCTTTGTTTTGAAACCTTTTTTAGCATATGCCAATCAGGTAGATACAAAAGATACAGAAATGACTCATCTGACATTGAGATTTGCTGATGTACCTGAACATCGTAATCCCTCTCATTTCTCTCACTTCTTTCTTCTTGAGTCAGGGGGTTCATCATGTAGGGACCTTCACTTGCATCTGCTCAGAATGCAGAGATCGTGAATAATCAGTTGGAGAAGGATCACCAGTTACCATCCATGCAAAATGAATGCAAACATTGCAACATGGTCTTATATTTGCAAGAATTTCCACAAGTGATATCAGGTGGGCTCATGGTTCCGTAATGAACCTGGCAGCCATTTGGTAATCTTTCCCCCAAGCAGCATGGGCATTAGCATCATCATTTTTGCATTGTCATGAGTCATTGAAGTTCATGGGTTACCAGTCCATCGACAGGTCACTTACATTTAAATACACATACTCATAAACATCCTACTTACTTTCAGCTTGATGGTGAACTAGATCATCTCTCTTCCCAGTGCATGGACAGTAGACATTACTGGATGCTGTTTTGTCTGTGAATAAGAACAGAGACCAAAATAGTCATTATGTTAGTAAAACACATAATGTGTAAAATAAATCAAGTGCTAGCAACTGAGGCAGCCAAGTGGGGTACGAGGGGGACAGCCATTTGAGCCATGTGGGAGCATGGGCTTAATTTGGAAGGCCAAAATTAGAATGATAAAGGACCGATGGATCAGTGGGAAATCCGTGCAACTAAAGTCAAAGCTTCTGTGAGTGCACTTTAAACTTTTAATTAAAAATGGCAGAGTGCAGTGTGATCAAAAGGCAAATTTGACGTACCACTGATGCGTGTTAACTCTGATGTGCGTGATCTGTCACATAAAACACAAAAGATGTGTTAGACACAATAAAGGTCCATTGTTATCTCTTACTTGAATTAATAAAGGGCACAAGAAAGTTAATTATATTATCATTACAAGCAATGTTTCATGTCAGTCAAGTGGAATAGAATAGAATAGAACAAAATTGGCTCAGCAGCAAAGCATTCATTGTCGTTCAAGAAGTTTGAATCCTGACAATGCCACAGCCATCCATAGGAGTCCAAGAGAGCAAAATTGGCCATGCTCTCTGGGTGGGAGGGGCATACTCTCTCTCCACTGTCAATCACAGTGACACCATCTAAGCAGGGGCATCTTTGAGCTCATGCAGGTGGAAGAAGGCGGATAGCATGTGCTAGCCTTAACCCTTGCTAGCTGATAGCTGTCATGTGATAGGAAATGCTAGCTAGTGGGTGGAGCTTGCCAAAAAAATCGATCCCTTGTTGAAAATACATCAAAGGGCATATTCATTGCTTTCACAGGTTTATACATGGAAACCGTACATATTTTACAACTATGAAATGAACAAGACTCCCTCTCTGTCAGTAAGTTTTACGCTTACCTTTCTAATTCAGAAAAAAACAATTTTATGGATTTGCCCTGAACATCGCATTTTCCAGCACTAACTGTTTTTAAAATTAAAATACGAATAACTCTCATGTCCAGAATCTTTTTTTAAAGTTTCAGTGTATTCAAATACATGACATTTGTCAGTTTGGTTTTGTAACTTTGCTACTTTAAAATGCAAGCTAGTAAACAAGAGCGCTAATAATAAATAGTTAGCATATAGCACTCTAAGCAGCACTCTGTCCCTCTAAGGAAACTTTTGAAGGTTCTTTGAAGAACACTACAACAGATGGTTTCTGTATAATATCTCTAAAACATCATCTAGACAGGTGGTAAACATCCAAAGAATCCTTTTTTTAGGAATTTTTTTAGGAATAGTCAGGAAATTTCTACATTGTGTTTGATGCCAAGAGCAAGTGTGCTCCTGTTGCTTTCTACAAACTACTCTACTTCTGATGCTAGGAGCCACTCATGTGACATAATTCATGCACACTTCTTGAGTCACAAGTGGACCTTAATGAGGTTAGGATAAAAACTGTATTGTAATGCAGAGAGAGAGAGAGAGAGAGAGAGAGAGAGAGAGAGAGAGAGTTCAAAGCTCCAGATTATTACTCCAGTTCTGTCAATGTCTCAAACAGTTTACTTTGACCTTGTTTTGGCAGATCAGCAGATTTAATCTCAACCGTTTATCCAAATCATGAATGTGGTAAAATCAGGATTTTTTTTTGGGTTGTCTGTGAAAATAAAGATTGAATCTGTTTTTATCTTTGTATGTATGTAATCTGTCTGTGATCTTTGACCTTACTTAGGTGATGCTGCAATCGTAATACACACACACACACACACACACACACACACACACACACACACTGACAAATTTCTACTCCAGGCCCCCATCCCCAATTATCTGATGAAAGTATGGGGTTCTGCTGGACCCCCCTGTCTGACCAGGGCCCTTAGAATCATCCCAAACTTCCCCCTCCCCGGCCCCCCATTACAGCACCCCAGCAGCACACACACAAACACATACGCACACAGGCTGAAAGCCTCCACTTAAACAATTAGCTCCTGGCATAGCTCGTAGCAACTTAGCTTGAAGTTAGCGTGATTTAACTGTCACAGGGAAAGATACGATCACTTACTTTCTCTTTGCTTTCTTCAAATCTGTCTTAAGCTGTTTGGTGGGAGTCTGGAGAAGCTCCTGAAGGATGGGGAATAATAAATCGTGACTAATTTCATTCATTTATTCTCAGTAGCCATTTCAATGATGACAAAATACTAAGAAGCAGGATTTTTAAAAATCTTTCATTAATTTTTAATTAACATTTTAAATTTTTAAATATTCAGAACAAAATTTTAAGATCGAATCTGCTGCTTCCAATTGGCTACTTAAAAAATAATTATTATACTGGTAAATTGTTGGGTAACTTAATTGTAAATATGTAATTAAATTGTATTTTTTTATTTTAAAAGTATATATGTGTGATATCCTGTGATGGACCGCCGTCTGACCAGGCTGCATTCCTCTCTCGCCCCTAGCATTCCCAGGATAGTGTCCAGATCCACCACTACTCTGACCTAGTTTCATTTTCCATTTTATTTCTAATTCAAAACTCACTTAAACAGTTGAGGTGATACACCAAGTGAATTATTCTAGGATTTGGTCATTTTCCTGATGAATGTGCAACAGATTAACGATGCATTGTCCAGATGGTGGACACTTATTCTGATTAATGTCCTCTCTTCAAAACAAGGACCACTCGAACGTGACTCATCATGCACAAAATGATCCTCAGGAATGCACGTGTGGAATGAAATGATTAATCTGTTGTGTGATTGTGGGGTTTTATAAGAAGAGCTCACCGGGGCGATGCAGGGCTCCGAGCCGCCCCACTTGGGGCTCCATGGTGTTGGACCAGGGCTTGTCTGCGGAGCCTCGTACAGGCTGTCTGTAGATCCCTCCTAAAAAAAAAATCAAAAGCTTATCAGAAGATGCCATGACAATTGCAGATATCTGAGAGAGATGACAGTTTTCTAAATTACCTATGCTTTTGCCTTCCTTAATGACAATTCAACCTTTAACCTCAATCAGCACAGACGTTTGCAGAATTTTTACAGTAAAGTACTTTTGTTTCATTTTCTTTTCAGTATTTAATTGTTACAGAGTGTTTATAGAATTTACTAGAAAATGAACTAGATATTTAGCTGCAAGGACATTGTTAAGGGTTTTAATTTCAGTCAGAAGTGAGCTCCAAGGCTAATGTTGCTAGCCAATAATGAGAGCATATAGCCTCTTACGTAGCATTGTGCATTGCATGTCTAAAGGCATTGTTTTGATCACATAAAATAGCAGAATCACTTTTAATGGAAAATTCTACGTTCAAACTTTAGGCCATGCCCCCTGTCTGTTTGTGTGGAGTGACACCAAACTATGCTCTGAGGAAGTAAGTGACTCAGCTTCAGACTGTTTTTTCTGCGCTCTGTGACATCCTTTCATCCATTTTGATAGATAACACCATGTTACGCAGTGTCAGAAACCACATCAGCAATCCTGTTTGAGAGACTGATTTAGTCATGAAGTTTGCACAGTGCTAAACTGGTAGCTTTAGGCTCCACTTAGTTGTTAGCAACATGAACGACAGAAAACATTTTGGCTCAGATTGTTGTTCTTTGACCCTGAGATTAACACAGACACTTGTGATTGAGCTTCATCAAACTGTAGAAAGGCACTAGAGAACATGCTGATCGGCTGATGTTTGGCCATGCAGCATTGCAGTGAAGCTCCAGGAGAAGAGATAGATTTGCGCCTCTTAATCCAGCATTGTCATCTGTGATCTCTCAGGCACCGCTTACTGTGCCATGTTTCCTTATTTCAGCTTTTCACACCTCTGTGCAAATTGTTTCACATCTTTGCAGGTGAGAAAGGCTTGTGCACATTATTCAACTTTGCAGTGCCATTAGGTCTAAATACATGGTGTGGAGATTAGAAACTGAAGTCCTATAAAAGCAAGACCATTTAAACCACCACCAACCGAGGTACCCTGTACACTGCGTGTAGACAATCGTTCCTCCAGAAACAGACCAATCAAACAAGATCATGTCCAGAACAAACCCGACATCTCAGTCATGCTGTATAAGAAGAGCCATTTAACTGCATTTCTTACCAGACTGAAGCAGAAAAGGTTCATTTTGAAGCGACTTTTCCCTTCCTTTCTATCTCACAAGAGAGAACAGCAGTGTTAGAGTGAACACACGAGCTCTCAGAGAGCTGCTGTCCGACACACTGCGGCTTAACAGGAAGCTGAAAATCCCTTCCATAATCCAATAGATGAGGCATCAACCTTTTGTGCTGAAGGGAGAAAGATTCACAATAATGGCATCCTCCACTAGTGTCACAGATATTTACCGTTGTTACAAATTTGATTATTCCGTATAATCCCCAGCTAACAGTAGTTTTGTGATCAGAAGCTGACCCTGATGAAGGACTGAAATTCAACTAAAATTTAGTTACATAAAATTCCTTGCTTACAAAATTTTGGATAAGCGACTAACAAAGCAGAATGTTAGTTTTTTTATTCTTAACCATTATTAATTCGTGTATGGCTATAAATAAGACCATTCAAAGTGGTTAAACTTTGTTTGGCATTTCATGTTGCCACTTTTGACCAGTGGCACATACTCTACACGCTAAAAAAAATTAGTGTCAGCACTATACTGAGAATGAACCACCACCCAAATAATATCAGCTTTACCAGTGCTCCCTTTTCACTGATAAACTGTGTATAAGGGGACCAATACTTTGTAGTGAGTAATCCTCCACCTACAAAGTGACCCTCTATGGCAGGTTTCTAAACCAGCACCTCAGTGCTTTTTCAATGCTGGAAATGCAAAGAATGTGCAGGACCTGGAGGATTTTTCTGAAGTACAGTGGGCAGTTTAACTGCTCAGGACAAACAAGGGACTCATGAACAACTATCACAAAACATAAAACAGTCGATGATCATCCAGGTAACAGCACACAGTATTAAGAATCAAGCAAATGTAAACTTCTGAACTGGTTCATTTATGTAAATTCAGTTATTATTGTGTCTTGTGGACTATATGTAAACATCTATGTGAAATAGCTTACTCAGGACAGTACTAAAATACTAAAATACTAAGTACTAAAAACAAAATGCATTTTTTTAATGATCCCTCTTTTTTTTTTTTAATTAATAACATTTTGCGGATTCTGCAAGGCATATGTAAACTTATGACCCCAACTGTATATATATATATATATAGACATGTCTATTTCAGCTTTACGACTCCAGCCGTGATCTCGTTGAGCCTTCAGGCCTCTTGACCTATATTTCCAATGACCTCAGCATAACACGGATGACGTACAACGCACCATTCTTCCTTTAATCACCAGGCCATGTTTAGTATTCTATCTCTTTTACTCTGTCTCTATAACTCTCTCTTTCCCTCTCAAGGAAATCCTAATTCCCTCGTCTGAGACACAGCAAACACCAAACCCATTTGCTTAACCTGGAATAATCCCTGGCTAAAAAAAGACTTTTCAATAGTTTTTTTTTTTTTTACACAATCTGCATGAAATGAGTGAATAGGAGGTGTTGAAATGAGCTCTGAAAGTTGTGTTGACTTTAGGACAAATCACATGTTTACGTTAATACACTCTTTCTATTATCGTTTCTATGGTAACAGTTCATAACAGGGACTTGTATGGCGGACAGGCAACATAATCTAAGCCTATTAATACACTTGCTGTTAATTAACTAAGAACAATGTATAATCGTTGATATGGTAAAGTTTTCTGTACGGAGAAATTCATTTAACATTTTTGGAAGGAGTCTCCAGAGTCAGTGTTTGTAACAGTCACGGGTAAAGCTGTAGCTTTAAGTTTTCCAACATCTTGAGGACAGAGAAGTATACGCTTTCTCTGTAACATGACAAGCTAGTGATAGTGTTAGTGACAAGAACATGATAGTGAAGTGAGGAAATTACTGTTTATAGCCGCTACAATGCAATTACTGTAACGGTAAATGGATAAAAAGTATGCCGTTATCCTTAAATAAATAAAAATTGTAATCTTTGGCAAATTGTTGTGGTATAAGAGGAACACTTAGAGGATCACTGTGCTGTGATTTAAAAAATTATAGATTTTAAAACAATCTTAGCAATTTTTTAAGAGATAATTGAGATAAGAGAAATGAGACAAATAAAAACCTGCCAGAATGATTCTCTTTACTGTGTAGCTGTAACTGTCTACTTTGTTCAGCTAGCTTTATGTTTGAATTGCTGTATGCAAGCTACGAGAATCTCATTATGCTTTTGAACATATCCTTTAAATTAAGTGTCTGTATTTAGAACAGAAATAATAACAGCTGTATATTCATTTGGGATCTTCATGGTTTCTGTATCGATTTGCGTATCAGCTTCTGCACGGTTTCAGCCTCACTCTGCTGGTCTGTCACTCAGAAAGAGAATAAACAGCAGCCAGCAACTGTCCTGATGGATGGTGAAAATAATCTCTCTATCTATTTCTCTGTCTGTCTCTCTCGCTCTCTTTCTGTGTCTCTCAGGATTGGGTTAGATTTGGATAATAATATCGTTAGTGTAATCCTGTGGCAGTACATGCAAATCCACAGAGAGAGAAAGAGAGAGAGATAGAGAGAGGACAGAAAGCGAAAGTTCTGATTGTGAAATCAGTGCACTCCACAATTCATGCACAAACCAAAACAGGTTTTGTAATGAAATCCCTTTTGTAAGAGACCTGTTCTGGTGACTAAAGGTTGTGAGTTCAAATCCTGGGACGTTTAATATAGCTATATTCTTCATTTCTATGTCACTTTTTGCGTAAATGTTTATAAAGATATATTTATATATTACTCGAAAGTATGTAAAGAATGAAACACAACAGGGTGATGTCATAGCTGTTACCAGCCTGAAATAAATATTATTTTCTTATTTATATTCCTCTTATACCACAGCAATGATATTAATTAAAGAACAACACATCATACTTTTTATCTATGTACAGTTACTTTAACGTCCACTAAACATGTTAGGTTCTTTTCTCATGTACATTACAACAGCTATAAACAGTCGTTCCCTCACCAACATCCAGCTCGTCATGTTCCTGAGAAACCATAAAGTGTAACCTCCTCTGTTCTAAAAATGTCAGAAACCATTGGTTACAGCTTTACCCCTGGCTGTTATGAACCACTAACATTGGAGACTCCTTCCATATAGATGAGTATATGTTGTTTTTTTGTTTGTTTGTTTTTTTTGGAGCATCCACTGTACAACTTATTACTATACAAACGATAACATATTAGAACAAGTGCATTAATATAAACCTGTGATTTGTAGCTGCACTACTGTCAGAGCTGCTGTTATAGAAAATTAATCAACACCTTCTGACTAAACAGAACGGAGAATTCAACAGCAGAATTCAGCACACATTAAATCTACTTAGCTAAAATAATCAATTATATAACTCACCCAAACATAAGGCAAGGAATTGATACAGAAATAGTTTGTTATTTATATTTGTACATTGATATAGAGCTGAAACAAACACCTATCGAACATTTAGAAGTGTTTTTGGCTGTCTTTCTATGGAGATCCCTACCTGTAATTATTCTTAAGGAACCCTTATAGAATTCTTGAAGAACTTTTCTCAGATTGTGTTCTCACACAGCTTCTGCTTCCTCTTTTAATATAATGTAAAATTTTTCACAGAATTACAAAGAACAGTGAAAACATTATTGTTGTTTTTTTTTTCAGATCTTTCAAATTCCTACCAGCTTCCTCTTTGACCGCACTCTGAGGTCATGATCACTTATTCTGAAATTTTCTTTCAATTTTTTCCATTCTCTCTTATTCAATTTGTAAAATTCATGTTTATTTTTATGGTGGCATCTCAGTGATGGACACTTTCTAAACACAACCAGGCATAAATACTTTATCCATACTACTGTATCATTTTTTACAATCTGCCTTTTGCACTCCTATCCACATGATGGCGCTGCTGTCACTGCCCAAGTTTCCCAGTGCCCATGTGGCCTAAAATAAAAAATACAGCTCTCATAATACTGTAGCACAACTCAGCCACTCAGTGATGATGATGATAATGATGATGATGATCTAGATCACAATGTTCTCCCTCATTCAGTCATTTTCTATTCATAAATGCTTTTTTTGGGGCTTTGAATCTCATCTTTCCCCCTTTTCAAATGCAAATCAGAAGATATTTGCATGGAATGAGATTTAAAGTAGGCTTCCTGCTGATTTCTATCACTGTAAAAGATGACGGAAGAAGGAGAAAAATTACTACAGGTGCCCAGTGTCCGGAGAGGTCAACGAGAGGAGAGAAAAAAGAAGAGGAAGAAGAAGAAAGACCGTGAGGATGATAGATGTGAGCTGCAATAAAGCTCCAAATCCACCGGTGATGTGGATGGGCCGGGCGTCATTGATTTTCCGTGCCCTTGTTCAGTTATTCGTAAATTGTTGGAGCTGTTGGCCTTCGCTTTTCACATCAGTCCACAGCCTTCAGTTGGAACACAGCCGGTTAAAGTGATGTGGCCTACAAGCAGCGGCACTTATCGATGAAACCTGCTGATTGTCAGTGATTTATGATCATTTTTTGTGTGGATATATATATTAATGAATGATGCCACATCATAAAAGAATAGATTAGGACAAATCTGAACATACACTGAGAAACTTGGTTCAACCTTGGTTTAATCTTTGATCATATTTCCATTCGTGAAAATATAGAATTAATTAAGGATGTAATTTTAACCAAGAGCAAAACTTTTAAGACTTAAAAATCATATTAATATCAGATTATATGTCATAAATTTACATGTTTCACCTTCATGTTACATTATTTAGTACTATATTTAGTGCTATATTAGATGTGTGGATAAAATCTAATAATCTATCAATAGCTCAAAACTATAAATGCATTATATCACCAGACATAATAAGAATTATGTGGCTAAAACTATTAACCACAGTTAAAGACAGATATAGAGCTGCATTTGTGATTTCTGATTTTATTAAGTGTTTCAATTCCATAATGCTCTACTGGGTGCATGCTGTATTTCCTCTGAAATCCAAACATAAAATCTGTAACTCTTTCATTTAAACAAAAAACTTACAGTTCTTACTTTCATTGGACAGCATGTGCTTATTTAATTTTAGTGTCTCTCCCAAATGTATTTAGGAGAAAAAAGGATGATAAAGTAAATAATCCACTTTGTTCACTTTCATTACACTTGCGACTACATTTCCCAAGCGCTTTCTCAATCACTGCTGATGACGTCTTATGGATGAAAAATTTCATGAATCTACAGTCTGGGCTAGAAGGAAATTAGCTCCAGCCTTGCTCCTTGCTTCTCCATTCCATTCTGTGTGGTGTTTCTTATGACTGTTGGTGGTGCTGTTGCATTCAGTTTCCCAAAAATCCAAAATAACTGGATTTTAAAAACCTAAAACTTCATGCTGAAAGACCACTGCAAGCTGCTCCTGATAATACTTGAATGTCACTATGAAAAATGACATGATCATGAAAGAAAGGAACGCCAAAATATAAACGGAATGAAAAAGGGTTCATAGTTTAAATTTAAACCCTGCCTCTGAACATCTGATCTGTTTGGTGTTTATGTGCATTTTGACTGAGCAAGTTCAGGTTTCACAGACAGACAGCGCCTGGCTTTTGATCTGCCCTCGTGTCATGAAAAGATGCACAACCAGAGATGATTTGAGCCGTCGTTTATGTGCCAGGCTCCCGGAGAGAAAGCAAAAACATCGATCCATCACCGATATCTCAAAGAAACAACGTCATATATCACAATGTCATATATCAGAGCAATCAGGAAGTGCCATTTCTTTTAGAGGAGACGATTTAGGGTGTGAAGAAGGCCAGCAACCTGATAACCTTAAGACAAGTAAGCAGAGGAGTGAGCAAAAGGAGGGATGGGGTGATATTTTCTCTCCTCCTGCTACCCCCAGGCTGCTCACATGCCTGTGTTGACCTCTGACCCCTGGCTGTGCTCAGAATTTGAACCTGGAAGGTCACGACCTCGTGACTTCTGAGGCGACCTCCTGAACCCTCGATGCCCTTTAGTCAAAAAGTGAAACAGTTTGGCCGACCTCTTGTTGGCCGTTCCAGCAAAGGTATGCGAGCATGCTGACCCTGCGTGACCTCTCATTAGCTCTTCCTTTTATTGCTGTGCCTCCTGCACCCAGCTGCCTCGTCAGCACATCACAGAGAGGAAGAGATGGAGAGAGGGATAGATGAGGGTTTGAGCAAACACACTCTTGCTTTACTTCAGACTTTTTTTTTGTTTCGTTGCAGGACTTCCCTTATCCTCTGCGTTTATCTTAATACTTGGTGATTTTTGGAAACACATTCCTGGACAATGTTTAAGACAAAGTCAAAATATTTCAAGGATAAATGAAGATTTTTTTAGTCATCATTTTATAAATAATTCTTATACAATGATATCCTGCATGCGAGTTATTTTCATTTATTTAGCAGGTGCATTTATTTAAATTTACCAAGCCTGCTCATAAATGGCTGATTTTTTTTTCTCGACTTCATCAAAAAAAGTATTTTTTAATATTAAGGTTTTACAACTGCAATGCCATGTAAGCTAAACGGGATTTCAGTCATTTCCCAAAGAGCTGAACATGAATTTTCCAAATGTATACATTTATTTCTAAATAATACACTGTAAAAAAGCTGCAAATTAAAATATCTTGAATATAGATGATTTCATGGAATATTTCCCATTATGAGATTATTATAAAACAATTATAAGACTATTAAGCCTGTTTCTAAATATCTTTTCAAGCTAGTTTGAATTTGTTTTTAATCTTGCTTATTTCAAGCCTTTGTTTTTAGAAGCTAAATTATCTACCAATTATTATCTACACTGCAAAAATTGCAATCTTAGCAAGTGAAAATATTTTGAATATAGTCCAATTTAGCTGTTATTTATTATTATAAGATTGCAATAAACCAAATATAAGATTATTAAACCTATTTCGAGCCATTTTTATTCATTTCAAACTTTATGTTTTCTTATTCATATCAATAAATACCAGCTAAATTTGACTATATTCGAGATATTTTCACTTGCTTAAGATAAATATTCAGTAATTAATAATTTAACTGATATTATTTTTTGCAGTGCAGATGTTTGAACCCTAGCTTGTGAGTATGTCAGATGGTGTATTGTGTGTTTCAGTGTAGTATGTAGAGCTGTACACACATAAGACACACCTGCCCACCCAGGGGCCAAACGTGCCCTACACCCCAAAACGTTGGTCACACATTCATCCTGAGCATGGCAAGGAAATAAAGTAGAGGACGGCCTTTAGACTGTCACCAGCCACTTTTACTCTCCATTTCATTCATGCCTTTTTCAAGGTTTTGCTTTATTTTGCAAAGTATTTGAGGTGGTTGTTCTATGCCCTAGTTGTGTAGCTGTGAGTCGGCAATGTTTATTTATTATGTTCAGCTGGTTCAACTGGTCGGTTATGTGCTCTGATTGATTTATGATATATTACAACACATCACAATATTGGTATTGTCACAGGTGTGTCATTTTTAATGAGATTTGTACTTAACCAGGATGTGTCCAAGAACAGGCTAGAGTTGGCACAGGTTCACCAAAACTGGACAGTTAAAGACTGGGAAATATGTCACCTGGTCTTTTTTAAAGTATTCAACTGTCGACTTTCCGTGATCCTGTGCCTGCTGTAGCTTCAGATTCCTGTTCTGGCTGAGAGAAACAGAAACTGATGTGATCTTCTTCTGTTGTAGCCCATCTACCTCAACATGTTGTACATTCTGAGATGCTTTTCTGCTCACCACGGTTGTAAAGAGTGCTTATTTGAGTTACTGTAGCCTTTCTGTCAGCTCGAACCAGTCTGGTCATTCTCCTCTGACCTCTCTCATCAATAAGACGCCTGCAGGACTGAAAATCTAGAGACCGTTGTGTGTGTGAAAATCCCATGAGATCAAACCAGCCTGTCTGGCATCAACAACCATGCCATGGACAAAGTCACGGAGATCACATTTCTTCCCCCATTCTGATGTTTAATGTGAACATTAACTGAAGCTCTTGATGTGTATCTGAATGACTTTATGTGTTGCATTGCTGCCACAGGATTGGCTGATTGGGTAATTGCATTAATGAGCAAAAATATAAAAAATATATGATATTTTTCTAAATATAAATATAAATATATGATGGAATCCATTATCAGCAACTAAACCAAAAGAATAAATCAATTCATGATTCATTCATTTGCAAATAAGGCAGCATGTTTGGTCAGCATTTGTGGACCAGATATAAAGATTGTACTAATTAAGATGAAAAATAAGGACAGCTCTTTGTGAATGCATTTCTAAAAACAGATTTACTGATTTACTATATTGTTACATAGAAAAATAAAAATAACGTTATTTTAACAATAAAATTGGCTTATTCTTAGTTATATACTAACCGTAATAAGAAATTAACCAACTATGATGAAAATGTGAAGCCTTGTCTAAAGTACACATTTGCTGCTTATTTAACCCTAAGTGCTGGTTTGTGTTTGCTCAGGTTCATTCGTGTGTGTGTGTGTGTGTGTGTGTGTGTGTGTGAGTTTGAGATCAAGCATGCACACACGTACACCCACCAGCTTTTTCCCACTGCCCCCTCCATGATCTCTGACCTCCGGTGACCTTACATCACGGGCCAGCCTTTCATTGCCGGTGGGCGGGAGACAGTGGGCATAATTACACGCCAGGCGTGAGCAGGCGCTGTAAAACTGTTCATGCTTAATGATGACAAAGCACTTGTGGTGCTAGTTACCTTTTAATTGGGCCAGTTTTGCGTGTTGTTGCTCTTTTTACAAGACAGCGGCAGTGCAAGTGCCTCCGGGCTCTTACTGCGATCCGCTTCTCGCTATTCTGAGCTGAGCCTTGCTTTTTGAGCAGAGTTTAGTGGAGTTTCCACTGCGTTGACATTGTACTGAACGTGCTGATTTAACAGTTCTGTAAACACCTCTAGTTACATACTGACTACAAGAACTGGAGCTACAAAGCTAATGTAGCTAACAAGTTAAGCAGTCTAGCTAACCCACCAATGCTTGATATACTTACCTTAAGCAACACTGCTATGCTGCATCTCATTTTTAATGATGATTCTGTAAAACTGATCAGATTTGTGAACTGCAGAAGTGTTTTGTAGTTTAAAAAAGACACACACGCTAGTACACACAGGCCTACAGGAGTGGCATTAAGCTAATATTTATTTTCCTCAGTGAAATTTGGCATCATATCACCTCTATCATTCATATAGCCTACAGCTTTTTCCTACAATTCCACCATCAAACTTTGGGAGGTGGGGTCTAAATGATACTACATTGTGCTGATGCAAAAAATGATTGTCCAAGATGGCCGCCACCATAACAAAGGTCTTCATGCAACATGGTGAAGATTTGTTCATGTTTATACAGTAGATGCCGGTAAGTCTCATTAAAGACCTGGATGTTTAAAAAAAATTTGAGATTTCTTTCCAGAAGATAAGCACACAGATGAGCTCTGTTAGTTTCCCTTTAAAAATGTCATGAGCCGCATATCAAATAAAAAAACTATGAGCTTAAATTTAGAAGTACTTTCTAATCTAGAACATCTAAGCTACAAAAGAAGACTAATAGGAAAATGGTTAGTGTGAATACTCAGTCTAGAATTGTACATAAGTGTGCAATTTGAGACACAGCCCTAGTCTGCAGACATCATGTCACATTGCGATGTACTCCTTCTACTATTTACATTGATACTGCACCACATGCATGAACTGTGTATATTTTTCTTATATGCATAATCACGACGACGCCATCTTGTCTGCCATCTTGTGTATGCATAGTTAAATGCAAATATATGGACTGGATATGGATGTAGATTTCCATTATTTGTATTACTTGTTTTAGATATGAAGACATTCCTATAGAGTAAGAGCTTAAAGCAGCTGAAATTGAGAATATATTATTGTAAGAAAAATCCTATCATGACCTAGTTCAGGCTCAGCAGGAGTTCCATTGTGTAGAAATGTTAAAAAACAGAGAGGAAATTTCCCCAGAGACTTAAATATCTTTAAAGCTCCATTCACCTCTAAGCACCAGTTACCAGTGGGACTATTCAATAGGACATTCGATTCCTCAGCAAAACTAAGCTGCATCTGTTTTTCCCAAGTGCAATCCTCCACTTTAATTCCCACCCTGTTTGCACACTATGTAATGCCGCTGCTTGTTATTCCTCTACGGGCTGTCCCCTGACTGCTCAGTGTAAATTGTCACCATGTATACGTTAACAGGATAGCGCAGTAAACCTGTTTTCTGGTCAGCTATTATGCCATTCTTCTGCAGGAAAACAGGCAAATGAAGAGTTATGCTTGCTCTTAATCCTCTGACGCTTGTGGCCTTGGCTCTGTAGCTGCTGAATCCCCTAACGTGAGCGATGCTTGTTCGCAGCTGTGTATGACTCACAGCTCCATTGGCCTGACAGGAGACGCCAAGCTCATGCACACCAGGCCAATGGAGGGCGGTTTTTCACAAAACCTGTTGCATGTGAGAATGGGATTTTTCAGGGCACTGATGATATGTATGTTTTGTAAGGGTGTAGTTAGAGGATCTGGAATAACGACAGGCTTTGTTTGTTCATGCTGTCATTTCAGTTCATTATTTAAAGGACGAGGCAGTGCAGAGCTTTGACCTTTGACCTCTACAAGTAGCACATCTGCATGTTTGCAGAGAAGCTCTTCACCACTGCAAATATACAGGAATCTGTGTAGACTTTTGACCTCCTTTTTTATTGCAGGTTGGGAGTTTGGTGCTTTGCATACATTAGATTAATAGATACGATTTACTTATAATCAAATCTTCTATTAAACTGACCCCATGATCAGCATGTGCTAGCGGCCGTGCCTCATGATCGCAGTCTCAGTATCTGCTCCGTTTGCTAGGTTAGGAAAAAATGAGTCATATTATCCTGCTAAATGGACAAAATATGGGAAAAATACACCAAAGAGGCAGAAAATAAAAAATGGAAACATCATGTGGATAGGGATTTGGCAAGTTGAAAGTGAACAAATCCATGTTACTGTTTAAAATGTTGGTAATATTTTCTTTTACAGTCCCATAAGCATATGCAATATGGTAAGTATAAAGAAAGAAAAATTCAGAGGAATGTCTGACAGGTTTTAAAAAGAAATGGACATTAAATAATTAATCTGTAAAAATGGAAACTTAATCTGGAGTAACACGGTGATAAATTGAAACATACACTAAATTTCACTGTAATAGTTACAGTCAGTTTGTTTCTATAAATAAAAAACGTAGCAGGTATCATCAACATACAAATATTTACTCAGAACTTTGAAGGTTGCACCACACTTACCGGGCTAGTACAAGAATTTACAGGGTTCTTTGGTTGTCTCTCTGGGGGAGCCGTTAAAAGTTCCATGTAGAGCCATACATGTGTTTCCATGTCAATAAACATTCCAAATAGAACTATTTTTGGAAGCTAAGGAAGCTGAATGATCCGATCAACCCTTGAAGAACCATTTTTCTGAAGGTGTATGTATTAACTGGGGTAAATGTATGGTATAAATTCCAAATTTGTTATTATTTTCTTCCTAATACCTAGAACCTGTCAGGCATTTAATATTTCGATAAACTGTCTTGGTATTGGTACATTCTTTGACTAAAAAAAAAAAAAGATATGGTGTTACAGTATTTTGTAAATTTTGCAATACATTTGCCAATAATAGTCATGACATTTGGGCTCTTGATATAGGGTTTATTTTAAATTTCACCTGGCTCTGGCTTTGTTTTTGTGCTCATTTGATGCAGACCTGGCAACGCTGGTGTAATGCTAAACAGCCGGACCTGGAGGAGTGTAGATTTGTAAAGATTTTGACAAACAAATTGATTTAAAAGGTTCAGGATCAGGGGCAGGATTAGAGCTCATAGCTTGTCTTTCTTACAACATAATGTCCATTAAATCCACTGAAACTTGTCCTGAATTCTGCATGAGATTTGGTTGAAGTTTCTGCAGTGGGGACATCAGGTTGGATACAGAAGGACAGTTTCAAAATCATTTCCCTCTTTAATGTGTGCTGGCATTGAGCAATAGGACAGGTATGGATAAGATGGGAAATGGAGTATTAGATGGGAGAAGGGAGGAAAGGAGTGATGGTGGAAGGACAAAGGGGGTCAGGGAGAACCTGACACGTTTCCTGAAATTCCCCCGACTTTTCCATTGCAGTTGGCTCTGGGCGGTCGGCAGGATCACAGAGCTGGTTCACTCTTTAGTTAAGATGTCAATGGTGCGTGCTCTTCTTCAAGGTCAGCGTACCCTAATGAGAATTCACCCAGGACCGCGGTAATTATCATCTAGCTAAGCCACAGTGGAGAAGGGGGGAAAAACTAATTATTCCAGGCCATGTATTAGATAAAGGGACTCACTGCCAACATCCAGAGAGGAACATTGTAAAAAGGATTAGATTTCCCCAAATACCTCTTTGTTTGTTCCATTCTATGTGCTAATTGCACTTTGCTCTGCTGTGTATCTACCTGCATGGCCTAAAAATCATAAGACGTCTTTTAGATTTAACGTCCTAGCATGAGTTCCTGGTAAACAGCCAACTTGTACTGTCCTCTGCGGAATAGCTAATAGCTGTTTAAACTCTGCGGTTTTTAGTGAGGTCAAGGCCTGGCTCTACTGGGCTGAAAGACAGGAGCGGTCTCTCTCTCTCTGTCTCTCTCTCTCTCTCTCTCTTTCAGTGTCTGAATGTCATCGGCAGCAAAGCCAAAAGGGCGTATCAATTTTTAGAGCTCTCCCGAGGACTGCCACGCACCCCCAGCGTCCCCACAGGCCCCCCTGATCACCTTGCCTCCTGTTGAGAGTTGACTTTCATTGTTTCTCAAAATGTTGATTTGTGTGTTCACATGAACTCTGCAGGAAAACAATTTCTTGGAGTTAACTTTTATAAATGCCACACTTTGCTCCTTCCCCCTGAGCCACCACACCAGAAACTCTTACTTTAACCTTGTTAAGAAAAAGGAAAAATTTATAGATCCTGCATGAGAGTGAGATTCACTGATCATCAATAAGTGAGAATGAGGGTCGTGCAGGTTATTAATCACACAGTCCGTTTGGATCATTTCACCCAGGTTTTCTCACTCTCTGTCACAAAGACGTGAAAAAATAAGGACCATGATTGGCAAAATGATTGGCAGCATTATCAAACTGAGTTTACTGGCGTCCTACTTTCCGCTAGAGGTCTTTTTGTGAACAGTCTTGTCTTTTCTTTCTCTTTGGCTTTTCTGGTGCTATGGCAAGGACAAAACGATGGCAGTGTTCAGTCAGGCAGTGCTTCAGGGAACAACGGGGAGATGAGATAAGATAATACAAGACAAACACAGCAAACTCTCGCAGAGGAAGGGACAAGAGGAACAGGAGGATGAAGAGCTAGTTGCCACAGGTCGGGGTGACCCTGTGCTCAAGCTAAGAATGCCTGCTAAAGTTAACGGAAAGCCTAAACCATGGCTTTCCTTGAGCTCACCAATCTGTCTAATGTTTAAAGAAGGGGTGCTCAAGCCTTTCATTAAAAAAAAAAATAAAAATGATCTTTTGCCCCTTTGGCAAGATCAGTGTTCTCAAAGTTGAGCTGCCTGTCCTGCCATAAGAATCCCCTGAGGCTCGATGTTTAGAGCACAATATGGATTTATACCACAGCACTGCTGAATTTTCGATTCTGATTGGTCAGAAGGTGTTTATTAATTGTCTATAACAACAGCTCTGAAAGCAGTTCCAGCTGCAAGAAAAATTACACTCATTCTAATACATTATCTATAGTAACAAATTACACAGTTTTCTGTGAGGAAACATTCATGGAAGGAGTCTCCCGTGTCAGCACTTTTTAATAATCAGAGGTACAGCTATAACCTTAACTTTCTGGTTTCTTGGTAACATGGCAAGCTGTGTTTTTTTTTATTTTATTTTTTAGTTTTTGTTAACTTTTTTCTTGTTAACATCAAGAGAGACAAAAAAGAGAGACTGATGAGGGAATGTGAGCAATAACAGGAACTAAGTTGTTATGCGGATGTTCCACAATCGTGGAGTATAAGTGCAACTATAAATTGATTTTTAAAAATGTACATAATTCTTTAACAAATACAGAATTGTTAGCATTGGCAAACTGCTGTTGCAATACCTCACCTTATTTTTACAATCACACCATGTTACCACAAGCACCAATTTTTTTGCAAAAGTACCAAGCAGCCATAATTTTTGTGTAAATGTTATGATGGGCCCTTAGACCTGTAATGGAAAGTATCTTAATAAAACCATGATGTTTGCGAATCCACAAACATCCACTTTCTCAGAAATGGCTGTAAGAGAGTCTCTAATAGCTTTGGAGAACATTTCCGGCTTTCTGAGCGCAGTGTTTTCTTTTTTTTCCTGGTCAGTGTCATTGATGTGACTGATTAACCTCACACTCGCTGCAGCACTTTTGCTACTTTCTGAGTGCCGCTAGTCCTACACCACCAATGCACAAGGCCACACTAATGGAGACTCAGATGGAGAAAGCAAAGCAAGACCTCAGTGAGAGTGATCTAGTTTGGCCATTTTAGCGTGTTTTAGCTCATCTGTCCATCAACACACTCTTCCCGCATGTTCTTAACAAGGTCGCAAACCACAATTCCTGTACTCACTCCTTGTTATTATACTTAAAACTCTCAGAGACCTTGTAGATACCATGAAGATACAGAGCAGCTGATTTCTGTGTATTTTTTTTTTTTTTTTTGCAATTTCTGAGCCACCTCTGCTTCCTTCCATGAGTACACTTGACCTCTGTGGACTTTTGTTAGCACAGCGCCACAGGCATTTGCATTTTACAATTGTTTAACAAATAGCCACCCACAGAGAACCATCCCCACCCACTGGGGTGCTCCTCCTTCACGTCCCGTGAGGCACAGGGAGGGGGATTAACTCTCATCTGCTGGAGACACACTCTAGCTACTGTCAGCCAGGGTCACTCGTACATGGAGAATCAGATGATTTGAATAATGAGCTGTTTATGTAAAGTCAACCATCGACATGCACTGTATGGTTGAATGAAAATAGTAGGCAAAGCTCGGAGTTGGCGTCAGTACAAATCTACTGGAAGGGCACTCAGTCTCGCGTAAGAGCAATCTATGACAAGTAAAATCTGCCAATTACCACAGTCGGTGCTGTCGTTTTCTGATTTGAAGTCTAACAACAAAAGTTTCTGAACTAGAATTTGCATGACATTGGCATTGAGTTTTCATGTACTTCCTGAGCATCGATGACTTTCCCTGTTTATTTCCTCTTCACTCCCTTGAAAGGAGAAAACTCTGATATCTCTGATTTTTAACAACTATGAACAAACTTGCAAGAAAAAGTTTTTTGTTTGGTTAATAACCCATTTGAGAGGCACGGTTTCCGCCTGACACCAAGCCCTGAGCTTCTTTACCTCAAACTGAGCTTGTGAGAGCTATAAAAATATAAATAAATTTAAAATAAGGAAGCATTATGTATCAAGCAGTAATCTCTACAGATTGTCTATTCAGGAATGTTTATTTGCTGGTGTGATGAGTTATTGTGATATGAAGTGTTTTGTTGTTTTCTCTAATCAAGCTAAAGGCCTCTTGATGCCATTATGACCTGGTGGATAACAGTAAAAGTGTTGCGTTTTGATTTCATGAGATGGACGTTATGGAGGTTATGTATGTCCACAGGGAGAAAGTGTGGGTCCATATGAGGGGTTCATCTCAGCCTGTTTCTTTCAGTGGCTCTCGCTATTTTGACAGGTTTATCGTGACTGTCTCCTTGACTTCCTGTCTCGTCTCTGCACATGACACTGTAAATGTGATGTATGGATTGTCCATGATGTCATCATCATTGAGGAAGTTGCTGTGGTGTTGCAGTATTTAGAGTGAGGGTGAAGTGAGGTCAGGCCTGGTCATTGAGTGTGAGAGATACGTGTGTGTGTGTTTGTGTGGCGAGTAGCAGCAGATCAATGTAGCAGTAGCTTCACACTGCTGCAGAATGTTCTGAGAGATTCCTCAGGGGAAAGCACAGGTCACAAGAGCAGCAAGCATTGCAAGCGTTGCTGAGATATACAGACAATTCGTGAGCTCGTCAGTATGTTTGCATATGTGTGTGTGTGTTTGTGTGTGTGTGTGTGTTTGTGTGTGTGTGGGTACTGGTTGTTTGTGTTGCGTCTGCTGATGCATGAAATAGAACTCAGGTAAGAGCGCTAGCCTGAGGCTCTCCCGTGTCTTCCACCCAGTGATTACTTTACCACATCGATTTCATTCCTCTCTTCACTTCTCTATACACACATACATACACACACAGGATCAGTTGACTGACCTGCTGTCGGAGTTCAGTGGCTCACAGCTCAACCTTTGCAGGCAGCATATGCTGCAGGAAAAAAAAACAGACCAAATCCAAAACCGTGTTCTGCTTCACTCCAGTATGAGTCAGCTGGTACAGGGAGCCATAAGCAGCTTGATGTAAATGGGAAGTCTCTTTATTTAACCATTTCCAAAACACAGCGTCATAATCCATCGCTCACAGCAAAGAAAAACACAGACACGAATATCACAAGCAAATACAAAATCATTCAGGCAGGTCTAAACCAGGAAATTCTACACAGAACCATGATATTTGAGAAACTGAGAACTAGGAACAAGTTGGGAGCAAAGAAGGCATGTCTCAGAGTGCAAAACACATTAACAAACCATCAACAAACTAAAACAAACCAGAACTAAAAATGGAAAAGCGTAGGTCCTTACTGAACACCACATGCTTGTTGCTGATTGGACACGACGTATGAGAATCACAAGGAAATCGGATTACACTTTTTTTCAGTCTAGAGAAAACAATTTAATAACTAATAATAATAAGTAACTAATGCTATTATAGTGAGGAGTAATTTTTCTGAATAACTTGGTTCCCTTTAGGCAGCTTTTCTACTTTCACAAACACATATTAATGCAGTAGAAAATCTGTGAATGTCCTTGATCAATATATGAATGTCCTTGATCAAAATAAGCACTCTGTTTTACTCAGTCTCTCAGAAGGACACACGCAACACCATTTTGAGTTCATATTCTGGTCATATCACCCACCCCTAGTCTTCTCTGCAAACCTAAAAAAACTAACTCCTGACACTAAGACACTGGTGCATTTCAGAAACACTTGCTGGAAGATCACAGTTCATCTTCATCTTCTTTTCAGAGCCCATTGTTGCCACAAACCAATTCCAGATCATCATCCTTGACAAATCTGCAGCTCTCTTTACGCTCTCTGAGCAACAATGCATTCGAGGCCACTTCATTTCCATGCTGTTTTTATGAAGCGTTAGCACCCTGGGCGTTGTTGTTGTCTCACCTCCCTCCTCCGAGAGGTCAGAGCAGACGGCGTTATCGGGGCACGAGTACCATAAAAGTGTATCTAATAAGTAAGACCTAGCAGCAGAAGCCTCAGAATGATCAATGCTCGAGCGTGATCAATGGCCAGGCCACCAAACTGTTAGTGGCGAAATCAATATTGTTTTATTTGCTAATACAACAGGGTGTCTCGTTGCAAATGAGTGTGGGAGCTGAGTTCGTTTGGAAGTCTTACCACTGTGGACCGCCTGGAGTCAGATTTAATCACGGGGTCTGTAGCTGCCAACCTGTGGGTGCTCTTATCTTTCAGACACATGAGCACTGATTTTTATTTCGTGTTTTAATGCTGTAACTTTCCAAATTGCGCCATTTTCCCATCTTTATCTCATTACTGTCTATAGCGTCTCCTTGTTTTTTGACCTTGTTTGTGCACTTTGCCTATATGCATATGTTTGCAATGCTTTGACTATGCCTACACCTCAAGGAGATTAAAGCTCCTTGCACCTTTGTTTATCTGGTCTGATTTTGCTGCCTACTTTGGATGCCTTTAGGGCAAGAGGACACTTGGATTTGGACAGTAAATGCAGCTTATAACAAGCCCAGTTTTTTGGCAAAAACAAATGTACACCTGAGTTGTAAGCCATGTTTTTCCATAAATAAATGCCTTAATCCTCATGTACTTGCTTGAACAACATTGTTAAACTATATGTATAATTTTAGAATACAAAAAAAATCTAGTTAAATAGCAGAGATATTCCATATTTACAAATTTAAGTTCAAAACAGAATTATATCATCCTCATGATTTCCTTTATGGCTTTACAATATAATTCTGATTCAAATTTGGGAGGCAGAGCTTACAGAAGGAGGAATAATATTCAATTTCACCTTAAAGTTCTGATTCTGATTGTCTGTCAGAGGATCTTAATCTTTTTGCATCCTTTATCTGTAAAAGACAAACGAACAAACAAACAAAAAATAAGTACACAGAGCCTCTCAGTACAATTCAATTCATTCATTCATCTTTAGTAAGTGCTTTATCCTGGTCGGGGTCAAAGAGGATCCAGAGCCTATTCCCAGAAACACTGGGAGGGAGATGGGAAGGCACCCTGAATGGGACGCAGGGCATAGCATCCATATCGTAGCCAATTCACCTACTGCCGTGTTTTTTGAGGAAACCGGAGAACCCAGAGGAAACCAATACGAACACATGAAGAACATGTGAAGCTCCACACAGACAGCTTAATAGGTTTTTGAGTTATTGAGGTTATTGAGGTTTGGATGAATCATAAGAACTCATATAGTAAATATAAAACTTTTGATTGGTTGTAATTTCCACCAATGTAACAGTTATGGACTACTCTTCACACTAGCCATGGTCAATTATACAGGTTACATTAATGGCTTTATGATATTGCAGTGTTCAGAGAACTTGTAGTAAGGAAGTTGTATGCTAATGCTAGTTGAACTAGAAAATATAGTTAAAAGCAAATTTTTTTTTTTTTTTAAATCGTGCTAATTTTTTTTGATCGTGCTAATCTTTGGCACAATCCGGTGAAATGGTTTCACAGAAATCTTACTTTTTGTTCTTGTTTTTTACTACACTCATGTAAATTGCTACATGAGCACATTTTAGGTAGATGGCAGGGTTGCCAGATCTGTGGTTTTCCCTAGGGATGATCTTATTTTCAGTTTTCTTTAAATAATATATAACCGTGTTTTCAGTTGTTTTATTTAATGATGGCTGAATGATGATTTTTGGTAAACATTTTTCAATATAAATGAAATGAATGTTTTGTTTTCTGGTTTTTATTTTATCATGCAGTGAAAAGTTGTATGAAAGATTATTACTGTAAAAATTATTACAGTGCATTTACATTAATAACAGAAGAATGCATTATATTATACATTACTGAATACATTAACATTAAAGTATCATATTTTCACTTTGTTTTAGTTTTCTTAAACTGTGAATTTACAGTACAGATTTAACATTTTATTTGTCATTACACAACCGTAAAATCTACAGGAAACTTTCATTACAATTTCTGTCTCCAGTTTAAATAAATTAAAGTAGTAATTTAAAGTAACTCCAAATAAATAATAATTGTTAAAAAATAAATAAAATTCAGTTAACAAAGTGTATATTTGTCCATCATGTAGCTCAGAGCTGGCAGACCGGCACATAGCAGAGAAATGGTCCTGCACCAGCACCAGTCACACACACACACACACACACACACACCCATGGGGCTCCTGACCTTTTCCATTCAGGCTTCATTGAGACTGGATCAATCACCTCCACAGAGGTCCTTACACACTGCAGAGCTATGAGGTCTGTCGAAAGATTCAACAGTGCCAATGTGTTTGTGTTTGTGGAACATGTACGTGTGTGTGTGTGTCTGTGTGTGTGTCAAAGCTTTGGATCTTGTGTGAGAAACTGGAGAAAGACAAAACAAGCCCTGACCCTGGAAACCATCTTCTCTCCAGCTGCACCCTGTCTACAAGGCCAAGCGTGACGTCAGCGCACTTTATATCCCAAATATTTTGAACAAGAATCTATTTTTAAAAGCGCTTGATCTCTTTTGTTGTTGGACAATAGCCGGCCGATTTATCAGATGTTGATCAGTCTTGCTGACCGTGGAGATGATCCACAGACGCTACATGTTATCTTTTTTGTTTCTCTTCTCATTCAGATTGATTTTCGTGCTTAAGTTTCCCTCAGGAAATCTCCAGCATGATGTTGTCATATCTAGAGTGTGCGTGTGTGACAGTGTGCCTCAGTGTCTCATGGGCTGTTAAATATCATTTTGCCATGACCTGGGCATGCAAAACATCTGAAAATGAACTGAAAGTGACCTGCTGCCAGAAAGTCTCTCAGCATACCCTGCATGGATTTCCCATCATTGCTGTGTTTAATATAATGAAATCAATAATGTAGCACTTTGCTCCCGAATGGGCTTAAAGATTTACGCCACCTCATATCCTCTATCCTTGCACCAACCTAATTACACTACCCAGTCCACCCGTTTTTTTTTTTTTTTTTGTCCTCCACGTCCATCATTTATCCAGGTTCTGTTTTTTTGTTGTGCTAAAACAGCAGTTTTAATAAGGCTCGATGATTATCTGTGACAGCTTGGTCAGGAATTAACCCCGCTGTGACACACCAAGCGGCCTGTGCCACCTCTCTGACACCTCCGCACTGAGCCGTGCCCAGGCTGATGCCCGATCCTGGCCTGCGCCGATCTGTTTGTTTAGCGGACACTTTAACCTTCATCTCCGAACAATAAAACAAGAACAGTGTGTGTGTGTGTGTGTCTGTGAGAGAAAGAGAGAGATAGAGAGAGAGAGAAAGATGGCAAGGGACATTTGACACATCTCCTTAAGCCAATGTCTACTTTATCATTTTTGGCAGCGCTTATTGGTCGCGGCTAATCAAGTGGAAGAGAGAGGTGCGCACCACCCTAATACACGGCGGCTGACAAATATATTATTAACCGCAGCGAGACGTGCGACCTTGCCCATGTCACCTGAGGACCCGCTGGCACACACTCCGCCAGCAGGAAACGACCTTCATATTAAATCCCCTCAGAGGTCAATAAACTAAATAATTCACAAAGGTCATTTGGTTTGTGCTGAAATCTGCTAAAAAAAAAAAAAGGAGACATAAGATACACACATATACACACAGGGCAAATCTTTCACTGCTAAGCAGTCGACTCGTGATCTTGACATGTCGATTTTTCGAGTGACAGAATTGCCAACTTGATCATCACTAGCCTATTCTTCGCTTCTTCACCTTGGCATACTGCTTAGCACAAACCTTTGTGTTACATTAGCTAATCTTTCCAGGTTCCTAAATGCAGCACTGATCTAACAGCCAACAATTGTATAGGATAGCTGAAGTAGAAGACATTCACAAGCAAGCCAAAGCTAACTTGTGTTTCATTTTAATTAAACTAGCTTCGGTTAGGTTAAATAAATGTCCAAAATGTCCTTAACATGAGGTAAATTTAGCAAGTAAATGATACCAAGAGATAAGTTTAATAGTGAACTATGTAATGTTAAGTGAACAGTAAGTAATATATCATGTATTTAAAACTAGTAGCTCACTAATATTAAATTAGCTATTTATCTTTGAATTGAAATTAGTAAACAATAACCAGACTGGATAACGTCAGATTATTTAGTTTTGTAATAGCATTAGACTAACTGTTATATTATGTCATTCAAATGAGTAGCCAATTTGGTATAGGAAGTTGCCTAACATGAGGTTATACAGTATGTGTAATTAAAATCAGTAACCTGTACTAAATACTAAACCTGTACTAAACCTGTACAGTAACCCAGCTAAAGAAGTGAGAAATATTCGTTTCATTATGGCACATCCATCCAAAAACTTGACATTTACACATTTAGTGTAAATTTAACATTTAGCAAGTTAACAATTAAAATATCTTCTTTAGGCAGACTGACTGTTTCTACAGGTTTTTTTTTCTGTTCATTTGGCACCTGCTTAAGAGCAGTTTACACATTCTGGTTTCTCAGTAATATGACCAGCTGCTTTTTTTTTTACTTGTTATCTTCAAGAGAAAGAAAAAAGAGAAGCTTGTGAGGCAATGAGCATTTATAGTTGCTATAACATAAGTCGTTAACAGGAAGTAACCTGTTTTGTGAACATTCCACAACATTAACCTCAGATGGATAAAAAAGTACAATGTGTCATTCTGTAATGGATAAAAAATTAATTGTTGGCAAATAACAGCATGCCATTGTATTTAATTTCTTACTTAATTTAATCTCCACCCCTGTTGACTCTGGACGTGAGCCTTATCAGCGTGTATAGATAAGACAATACCCCACAGTGAATCTGTCCATGATCGTATCTACTCTATATAACCCTCAAAACCTGCTAAGCTTATAATTACTGAAGCTCATGACAATTACTCAATGACACCGACTGTATGTATGGGCCATAATGAAAATCTGCCACTCTGGAATAAATTTGAATATTAATGATGCGCATACCTAAGCAGGCACAATTTTCAGCCCACACGCTAATCCTAACTGCATGAGGTGGGTCCATCAGACTGTGCTGAAAGGTCATGTTTATTGGAAGGAACATCAACATGGACAGGACGGCAAAAGCAAGTCAATATTGAGTTCTTGGAGAAAGCATTGTTGCACATTTCAATAACCAATAACTGGGAAAAAAAAAGTGTGCAAGAAAGATATAGTTGTGTCTGGGCAGTTAATGGTTGCTGGTAAAAGTGTTTGTATTCTGTGAAATCCACAGTCAAGGGCACAACTATGGACTGTTTATCTCTGTAATGTCTGTTATTCTTGGCCAGCGATTAGAGACAGTTTTACTCTGTAGTCTTTTCTGTCATGAGTGGAGGGTGGTGCCATTCTGTCATTCTGTAACTATTGATTTACATAGCTAACCTTGGTAATCCCCCTACTACTCAATGGCAGTTTTGTTTGACAGCAAATTTACAGATTAACACTTTAAAACCTTTTTCTGTGAAACACACACACTAATGTGGCTGAATGACCCAAAGCAAGTGGACCTGGCCTTGAGCTCAAAGGACATAAATGAGTTGTATAATTACTCTCGGAGCAACAGCTTTACTAGCTGCAGTGTTTTAATAACAAAAAACGCCATCGCATCATGTCATGGACACTCTTCAGTAACATAACTTCTTTATTCACTATTGCTTGCTAAATTATCGGTAGATGAACCCCTGGTGAAGTCAGCTGGATTGGTTTGCTAAATAGATAGGCGTAACTTACGGTGCGGACGCTGGAGGACTTCTCAAAACAAAGATACAACAGTGGCTGAACAATATAATTTCCTAGCTAACTAACTAAAGGTAGCCTGTCAAGCAAGCACTTAGAAAGTTAGCTACCTACATATGATGTGACTTTGTATTAAGTTAGCTAGTTAAGTTTAGCCATAAAAATACTTTTGCGAATATATAGTCATAAGCTGCTGGAAGCACAAATGTGAGTAGATGAGCAATTCACCCATTGTAAACGTACTCCTTGGTTAGAGCTACAGTAATATGTTTGTCAAAGCTTTCATGGAACTCGGGTCTGGTGAACAGAATTATGGGATTGCCTAAACCAAGGATACATGCGATGCTGGTCTTAAGTTTGGCTGGAATAATTTACTTCAGAGGGCAGTCGCTGTGTGAATATAATGGCCTTTATCTATTGAATATGCTAATGCTGTTAGAAATACTGCCTACATAGGTTGCTGCCTTCCGA
>CM040991.1:2747099-2809588 GCA_022985145.1 Pangasius djambal
TTTTTTTTTTTTTTTTTTTTTTTTAGATGGATCGCATAATTAGACATCACGTAACTGACATCTTCCAAGTTGCTGACACGATACTATTTTTCAGCCAAGGCAGCAAGTCTTGAGGCATCCTGTACATCAACGTTTTGGCTCATCTGACAAGACACTGTGTGTTGTTTTGCATAAGATGTTTTGCAGTTCCGCAGAGGAGAGGTCGCTCTCCGCGCCTGAAACAAACAGCTGGCAAAAGCAGGAAGGCCGCCTTAAACATTTCTACCTTGAGGCTTGGAACAAGCAAAATTGTCCTACGCTGAGAAAAGAAGGAGATACAAATTCTCTGCCTGGCTCTGCTGAATAAGAGCAGGGAAGCTTGTTGGAAAATGTGTGTGGATATGTGCGTGCAAATGAAAATGTCAGAGCACGGGTGGGTGGTTAGAGGAGATAGACTTTAATTGCATGAAGGACAAAGTTACCGACCCGCAGCGGTAACGGAGGATTGTATTTCAGATCCATCCCAAGGTCAGGCCACTTATTTTACCTCTCTGCCTTCCATAATGTGTTTTCTGTCAGGAACTACAGGCCAGTTAGGGAATGTTTAGATATCCGCGATTGACTAAGAAAGACCAGCGGCATCACATATAATGCAATTCACAGCTGAAAGTATTCTCCCAGACTGTGCCACATGTCAGGTTAAGATTTCTCAAGATGTAACGGCTGAGGAAGCCATTGCATTCAACATTGCCACACATTATTAAATGCACAAAGCAGTGTTAGGGCTAAATATGCTAAATCTGCCTCCAGGATGGTGATAAGACTGCAGCAAGCCAGAGATCCAAGGGCATCTCTGTCTGGCTTAATGCAGGTCAGGACTGCTATCGACTGGCGTGCAAGGCTGATGTCTCCAATTTAAACTCCATTTGTATCTGTAATGTCACTCCACCGGCTCCTCATGTTACCTGACGGCTTTGCTAATTTTATAACTGAAGCATGTCATCCATGTACGTTTAATGCACATGTCCTCAAATGCAAAATCACTGCCACTGGTATAACAGTGTCATGGAAATTTTTACTTCCTCCAGTCAGCACTTATCGATCGGCGGTATTTATGGTATACATACTACCTTGGCCTTCTTCTGTGTGCGACGGGGGTTACAGTATAATGTCACCACTCTGTATAATATCCATCAGGATTATGGATCATCTTTAGGGCTTTATGGATCGTCCCTGATGTCTGCACAAGCTCTGGGACTGCAGAATCTGTAGTAAGATATTATGTTGTTTCAGTCACCAATTTCCCCCTTTCTTCAAATGGGGAGTTTTATCAGCGGATAATGTGTTAAAATGCCTTGGACTGTTCCATGCTGATCTGATAATGAGTAAACAGGGGCGATTGAATGTCAATGGCCCCGTGGGAACGGAGGGAACGTGCCTGGGGGACTGGGATGGGGACGCCTCCCCCCCACACACACACATACACAAACACACATACACATATCAGCCCTGAAAGAGTGACAGAGAAGAGTGTGTAACCTTGTGAAACTGTCTTTTTGTCCTCTAATCGGCTCACCACGTGCTGGGTGAAAAGGGGGACTCGTGACAGGTACAGGCCTCAATCACACCATGCAGATTGAGTTGCTTTAAAGCACCACATTTGTCTCCCATTGCTTTAATTTCCCTTATTTGCACACTGATTCTCTCCAATACTCCATGCATCATGCATATTTTCATTTTCCAAGCACCTTGCAGTTGAATTGTGTAATGCACAGTGTATTATGCGTGCATTATAGTTGAATGACTTATGTGTTGGCCATAACAGTAGCAATTTGACAAGGATGACTAGGTTCAAAGGCTGTAAAACACACAGTGAGAGCGCGTGCAAGAGAGTAATGGGATCGCTCCGACGTTGGTAATAAAATCTCAACCAAGACACTTTCTCGACTGTGTCAATTAGAAAACCCTATTGTTCTTGTAAGCTGAGCCTGTATATTTCATAGCCGGTTTATCTAGATTGGGATCTGAGGGTTGTGAGGTGTGACAAGGAAGTGTGCACTGCATTTACAAAAGCTGACCTACAAAAAAAACCAAAAAACAACAGTATCACGAAAGTGTGATGTGAAAGTTGTTGTGACAGATGAAGTAGGAAAGTATGCTTGTGAAAATCAGGTTTTTACCAGTTTTTGGGAGTCACGTGTCTGTGAGCAACATCTGAAGGAGAAAGAAAAACAGCAGCCTAGAATGTTATGACTGGGCATTCAAATCCCTCAGCAGGGTGGAGAGGTGTTTTTTCAAGTGGCTCTGCCCTTGCTAGCTGATATTCAAATGAAGGAGAGAGTGAGAGCGCGGCTTCCTCTCCGACCACCCGCTGAACTCGCGGGGATTAGTTCGAGCACATGAAGTAGGTCAACGAGGTGCAGTGGCAAAATGCACCAGATGACCCGAAACAACCCACGTGTGAGAGGCGAGATTATAACACAAGCTCATTGCACTTCACTTCACTTCACTTCACTGGTGTTTCAGAATGTAAACTGAAAACCTTCCCAAACTGCCAAGAATGAGCGACCTTTGTGGATTTTAGAGGAAATGTAATGATTTAGTAGACAGCTATCTAGTGACGAGCAGCATTTAGAAATTAACGTTACAAATGAGACCACGTTCTTCTTTCTTGTCTTCTTTCAGCTCATGATTCTAAGCTTTGCGAATTCTTTTAAGGTTTATCTAGCTTAACTCGGCTCAGAATGAAATTTAGCCGCTACCGGAATCCTCGTTCTGTTTTCTCTCCTCTTAAGGTGTTGACCCAAAGCTGGAACACAGATGGAGTGTGTTTTTCTACCAAGTGCTGCTTGATGTAAAGTGGAGAGCGAGTAGATCTCCAGGTATGGAGCAGCTCTCCCACCTCAACTTTTACTGAAAAATAAAAAAAACTTTACTGCAAAAAAAAAGCAGTGAAAATATCTCAAATATACAGTAGTTACGTTTATGTTATATTTCTCATTATGAGATTTTGCACCTTTCTAGGAATAAATGCTTGGAATTAACAACCTCAAGCTTGAAATGAGCAATTTGATTCATACATTTCTCACATGTAGTGGGCTTTTTACATGTAGTGCACGTTTTTTTTATTTTCATGTGATTTTTTAAATTAATCCCTTGTCACGTTATACATTTTTTACATGACTCATTAATATTCACATGTTCATTTTTCCCATGTATGGCACGTGGGTTTATTTTTTCAGATTACTCCCGTGATTAATTCCTTTTCACACTGAGATCACATATTGTTCACGTGTTTACAATTTCTAGGCATAACATGCTGAAATTCATGTGTTTTTCAGCTTTTCTGACATACTACTCACATAATCAGATGTGGAAAAAGCGTATGATCGCACGTGAGATGTATGTGATTGATGAATTTGCCTATATTTACGATATATTGTGGGGTTCAAGTGGAAGTGGTAGCTCAGTGGTTAAGACATTGGACTTCTGCCACCTGATCAGAATACTGAGAGTTCAAATCCCAGCCCTTCTAAACTGCCACTGCGCTTACTTAACCCTCAGCTGCTCAGATGTATAAATGAGATAATTGTAAGCTGCTCTGGACAAGGGCGTCTGCCAAATGCCATAAATGTAAATGTAAGCGGAAACACACGCTTAAATGAATGCCATTGTATACCAGCAAACTCCTTCAGATGCTGAAAATCAGCAGGATCTACTCCAACCTACATTTCCTGTCTGAGCACAGATGCTGAAGCATTCCAGGACAGGCGGTGTGTTCCCTACGCCGTCATTCACCAGGGAGGTTTTAAACTTGTTTAATTTATTCATGAGAAGACATTCAAACCGCTCGTCACTTTTGATTAACGCAGGGAACGCCGTGTCAGAAGCCTTGCTTACGCACGAGAGAGAGAGGGAGAGAGAGGGAGAGAGGGAGAGAGGGAGATTGCATTCCTTCAGTCACAAAGCTTTCTATGCCAGCTTCTATAAAAATGCTCCAGTGTCTATATCTGCACAGTCTCTGTCACAGTCAAGCTCCTGATTTCTTTCTCCATGCACCGCATGTGCAGGAAAAACATAAATACACCACATGAAACAACATACATGCGGGTGAAACGAGACACCGAGGTTCATGATGAGACACATCAGCAAGCTGGAGGGTGTAATGTTCATACCTGCCTGGTTGGGAGATTTGGTTTCAAGATGTCACATTCTTTCATGGAGACGTTTCTGGGTCTCTTGCAGAAGTGGAATTTTACATGAGCTGGCATCAAGCAAATCTGATCATCTGTGAGGGTTTTTATTTAGGGCATGTTGTTTTTGGCAGCAGATGCGGTTGGCATTGATGCTGTATCATTTAAACCATAAATGACACTGAAGTGTTTGGATTCACTTCAGCGTTTGCTCTGCTCCCTGTGCAAAACCAATCAAGGAAGGATTGATTTTTGCTGGTGTCAAAATGTATAGACATCTGTAGTCATCTAATGCCTTTGATGTAACACTAAGTTTTGTGCTGTACAGTACTCTGGATTTGAGTAGGCCAAAAAGGAAATTTGTGCAATTTCTACATCACACACTCAGGTTGGAACTGTTGTACCATTTGTACATAAACGGTTTAATAAGAATAGCAGTTGAATTCTCAAATCTGATTGGCCAGAAGGTGTTGATTAATTTTCTGTAACAGCATCTTGGACAGTAAGGCAGCTGCATTTCAAATCACAGGATTATATTATATATTAATAATCACTTCTACGGGAACGACTTACACAGTGACTTGTTAAGCTAATAATAAAGTGTTATTTATTGTTAAGTGGTGTTATTTAACAAAGAAAAACATATCATCATTGATATGATGACATTTTCTTTTTATTTAACATTTATGGAAGGAGTCTCCATTGTCAGCAGTTTGTAACTGTCAGAGGTAAAGCTGTAACCTTAAGTTTTCCACCACAGTTTTCAAGACAGTTTCTTGGTAACATAAAACAGTTTTTTTTTTTTTTTGCTTATTAACTTCAGGAGAGAAATAAAAAGAGTCTGGTGTGGAAAGGACTGTTTATAGCTGCTATAACATACATCATAACAGGACCTTGGTTAAAAAGTGTGACGTTATTCATTAATAAAACTGAAAATTGTAATTGGAAAATTGTTGCGGAATAAGAAGAATAAAACACTTACAGATGTGTTGTTATTGAAAAATAATTAACGTTAGCAGTTACTCCAATTGATGTCAGGCCACATATTGTTGATTATCTTTATAGAACACCAAATCAGACTGGAACTTTATTATCATCTGAATTAACATTACTAACATAATTCTTCATTCAGACTTCATAACTCCTATGTGCGTATGGTGTTACTGAGACAAAGACATATGTGATTTAGGCAAAGTACTAATCTCAAGGCATCCCTTTCCTGTTAACAAACTTAACATCGTTAAAGAGTGACCCCGGGTCCTTTTTTTCTTTTACACTGTTGGACTGCTCATTACCCTCTTCTCATATCCATGCACACTACATTTTAATCTCTGGACTTCACTATATAAAGTTTACTCTCAAAGTTCTGTGGCGAGTGATGACCTGCTTCTCAGTGCTAAATTCCTTCAGACATGTCTTTCCTTTTCTAGAGACTCTTATCATTAGTGGTAGAGAAATAATTTATTTAGGAAGTTAATGTGTAATCCAATGCTGTGAGGGTCCTGGAGCCAAGTTCACAAGGCTGTTTATGTATTGTGTGTGTGTGTGTGTGTGTGTGTGTGTAATGGGCCTGTTTGCACCTGCCTGCAGTTTCTTTTCTACCCTCTGCCCACCAACAACATGGTGGCTTATGCCACAGAGAGGTTGAAAGGTCAAAGGTTAATGCCTTCTGTCCCTGAGGCCTTGAGACAGCAAGGCGTCAGAATCCAGACTCTCTGCCCCCGAGTGTCCTCTTGGACCAGGCAGTCTGACGCAATGGGTTAAAGGACGAATTAAATTGCATAAAGGTCTATTCGTTTGGTACCAGCTCATGGATCATCTCATTGCTGGATATAAAACAAATCTGATGGACCTTAATCTGACTTAATAACCTCTGTGTGAACTCCTGGCACAGAGGTTATTATTTGAGCCAAACATAAGCCTGTATGGTGATTTTATTACACACACTATCTGTAAATTACTCATATTTACATGACTGAGGTTTGGCTCGATTTTCAGTGTGAGCTGATATTTAGAATTACATAACCCAAAATAAAGATAGCTATTAAATTACTCACAATATAAGGGGAAAATGTTACACTTATCTGGTACTCAGGGGTGTGCTCACTTAGGATGAGATGGAATTCCAACCCACCACTTTTTTCAGCATGGTTATTGCATAATTGCACATCGTTCATGTCTATTATTTAGATATGAAAGCATGATTCAATCATTTATAATTGATAACTGATCATGATTTTTATTTGAAAATTTAAAGTTAAAAAGTTAAAGTTTTAAATTAAATTATAAAAAATATTGCATTACTAATTAAAAACTAGAAAATATATAATAATTATACACTGGAATTTGTAACAAGTTTTTGATGATATTAACCAGTATTATTATTATTATTATATTATAATTTTCTGGCTGTTAAAGAATGACAAATCATACTTTTTAGTTACAATTAATGTTGTGAAACATCCATGAAACAAGCTACTTTTATAGCAGCTATAAAGGTCCATATAGGACTCAGGTCCATAAATATATATTGACAAATGTTTTGTGATTTTACTTGTATACCACAGTATATATTAATAATGTGTATGAGCTCAAGGTGCAGTTAATTTGAGTGTATTTACATGCCAATCAGGTGAACAGCACTTTTTATACATGGCCCCCCAAGTGATAGTGTTGATTGTGCGAGCCAGCATGTTGTTTTTAACCAAATCAAATCCCTGAATCAAGTTCCCCCTCTTTACACCACTGCTCTTATTTACATTCAAATGACTCATGAATTTATCTTAAATCTTAGGGACCTTGAAAAAAGCATCAGTTGAAACTGCGTTTGCATGGCGTTTGCATGATATAATCTATGAGCACTTTGATTAAAAAATATAAAAGAACCTTTGGCTTGTGACACACAGGACAAGTGTGTTAAGGCTCGTATAATGGCTAAAACTTGTAAAGCGGTTTAAATGGAGTGGAAAGTCTGACCCCCAGCTTAAACAGCACGAGACGACATTTGTTTAAATGCAGAATTGCCTCGTTATAGTTCATAGAAAAAAAAGTTGAGCTGCCGTGCTCAGTGTACACGAACATGCCTGGACCAAAAGAAAGCACACATGCTCTTCTGTTCGAGGGTCAAAGGTCAAAGTTCCATGAACCACGTTTCTGTGAAAATCTTTGGGGGCAGAGGTTGATGGGGTTGGGGGAGGAACGAAAGGGAGGATATTGTATCTCCATTCATGTGGCGTCTGAGGTCAAAGTTTAAAGATGAAAGGTCGCTGGAGTTCCACAGTCAACTTGGCGAGATTGCTGGATCAGTGCCTCCCCATGACCCCGTTATGATCATGTGATCATCAGTTATGTACCTTCACGGGTTTGTTCAGTTTGGGTGAATTTTGTGCAGCAATAAATTTGTGAACATTGTGATTTCATGATGTATATATTTTGGATACAATAATGATTAGTGGTGTGGAATAATGATCATTAATTCCACCTTCAACACTGGAACACATAAACTAAAAGAGAGTCAAGTGAAGAAAATAAAACTCCCACAAACCTAGGAACTCAAAAATGTGCTTTACATACATGTGAGCCAAGTTAGTCATGTCACAAATCAGTCTAATCATGTCTTCCTTTGTGAGAAAGACATGATTCCTGGAAACTTCAGCCACAGAATCTGATACTAAGCTATCTAGCTAGATGTTAGTATTTTTTTTTTTGTTATATTGTTATATAGTATATTAGTAGGTATATATAATAATTTAGTAGGTTTGGCCACTGTTAATAAAACTACTGAGACTTATATAATGTCTATCTGTGATAAATTTAAACTAGCTTACTAGCATTTAGCATATGTTTCTTGGGCATTAATAAATATATTAAGGAAATTATTTGATTATTTGATTATATGTTGAGTCTCAGTGAAACAGTGAAGCATGAGCTTAACGACCCTGTAGTCATGTCGTTGTTAGGGTGCATCCATATCCACCCTTTCAATCCTGCTTTCAATCCATAATAGTAAAATAATATTGATACTTACTTTTTAATGCAGCCAATTAATGCTATGTTACACGTAAATCAAACCCCAAACTTAACCTCAGTAGCTAGGTTTTTCTCATTTAAATATTTTAAAACAAGGTCAAAATTTTCAAGTATCCGATCCTTGTAAGGACCTTTGGCCCCCATCAAGATTTATTCGTCTTCAGTAACCGGTCCTTCACAGGGCACTATTCACACACACATTCACACACACATTCACACCCTAGGGGCAATTTAACATAGCCAACCTGCCTACCTGCATGAGTGGGAGGAAACTGGAAAAACATGCCCCCCCCTCCCCCAACACACACACACACAAAACAATCAACAAGAGAGAGAGAGAGAGTATAAACCTTTATTCTAAGTGATATGCAGCTTATTACTGTAAAAAAAAAAAAAAAACAAGACCAAAGGAGTGAATAGTCTTTATTTCACATATAATTCTTGATATATATGTTTGCAAATTCTCACTGTAGAAGATGAAAACATTTTCCCTTTTTAGATTCCCAAGAAGACTTTTCATCAGAGTGTCAGTATCAGGCTCCTGGTCTTGGTGATGCTTGGTATTGATAGGAAGGTGCAGTAACTCAGAGGTTCGGACCGCCCCTCGTCAGTACAGCGCGCTCCTGCACCTTTAAGGCGCCAGAAGTGGGCGGAGCCTAAACACGGAGCACTTTGACATGTCTTACTGAATCGATTCCTTTGAACTATGACCAGTTTGAATCGTTTGATTCACCACACAGAGTGGCATTGCCTAAAATATCATTTAGATCACAGGTTCTCAGATCCGCCTAAACACAGTTTTAATATTTATTTTCTATCATAGAGAGCTTAATATTTAGCTGAGGAATATGAATCAGGTGTGTTGGGAGTAAGAAAACCTGAAACCAGGCAGAACAGGGAGGGAGTCCCCAGGAATGGAGCTGAGAAATGATGCAATTCCGGTGCCTTTCTGCTCCATAGTAACGCACAAGCACATTTTTCATGCTGTTTCATACAGATTCATAAGAACATATTTTATTCTGAAGGAAAGAATTTCACTTGAATAATATGCCCCATGTCTCTGACCACTTTTACAGTCCACAGCACAGGTTAGCTCCTATTACACCGCAGCACTGTTGATTAATTTCCTAACCGCAGTAGTTCTGACTGTAACTAAAATCCTAGGTTTTTATTAAAGCGTTCTTCATAATGAGTTATTGTTTCTATAGTGACAATACGATATAGAAATAAAAATGGATTTAAAAAATGAGCTGTTACATAAAAAAAACATATTGTTGATTTGGTGATGCTTTATATTAGGAGACACTTATCTAACATGTATGGAAGGAGTCTCCAGTATCAGTGCTTTGTAACAATATGTTTTCCACTGCAGGAAAGTCTTCAGCACGTTCCAGGTTCTCTGTTTTTTTTTTTTGTTTTTGTTGTTGTTGTTGTTGTTTTTTCAAGAGAGAAAACGTGAGAGGCTGGCGAGGAAACAACTGTTTATAAGGTAAGTGGAACAGGAAATAATTTTGTGGATGTTCTGCAACTTTAAATGTAACTATAAATGGATAAAAAAAAGTATGTTATGAAACAATGTAACGAAAGGAATAAAACACTTCAGGGTGTGCTCATATAGGAAAACAATCACACCACACCATTTTGTCGTTGATTATTTTCCTATAACAGCACGCTCACGTGTTTTGTCGTATACTGTATCACCATATATAGTATACGACGTCACCATAGTCTACTGTATCACCGTATAATTATGTCTAACAAGTCAGTTTGGTCAGTAAGGAGGAGACGTCACTAAGCGCTCGAATCATGCGAGTCGCTGAAAAAGAATCGATTCGCTAGTGAATCACTCATCATTAGAGGGCACACTGCGGAGTTGAACACACAGCCAGGCGGGGATTCCGAGCATGAGCACTTCAGCGCAGACTTAAACAGAGTAAGGACTGCTTTCTGGACTCTGCTGACACACCGCTGGACCAGACCACTTCTTACGGACACGATACCTGAGCCCTTGGTGTCAGAAGACGAAGCGCGTTTTTCACACGCAGGTAACAATGCGCCGAGCGGAGCCGATCCGAGCCGAGCAGCTGTTGTGAGAGACGATGCCAGGTGTTGTGATTATGCCAAGTGAATTTGGGCGTTTTTTTTTTTTCTTTAACCGCTGCGTAAAACGACCCAGAAGCGCCATAACTGCTTGATTTAGGCGACATCCAAAAACAGGATTAATGCTAAATATCATACAAGACCCACTATCTAGTTGAGTAATCTGCGGATTGGGACGTAGCCACAGGCAGTGGTCAATTGTCATGGTAACCGAGAAAGCGTCATTCGGGGCTGTTTAGCTGGCGAGCTAACCCTGCTGGCTAAATTGTATTTACCTCAAGTCTCAGGTGATGTGTAATTTTAGTACGACAGTGCAGTGTGTGTTTTTTTTTTTTATTTTATTTTTTTTTTTTGCTGTCTATCTTGCTTTACATTACCATCCGGAGTTTGCCTTTTTATTTATAATTCTCACATTTATTTCTTAAAGGTGCAATAGTCGATTTGTTTTCATTCCTTGCTTGTACAAATAGTCTGGAAGATATGTAGAACGTTTTTTTAAAAAAAAACATTTTTAAGTCCTGTCCTTAGCAAAAGTTTATTAAGTTGCTGAGAAAAGCCGTTTGGAAAACTGGATTACGGTCCGGAATGCTTGTTTGGGTTAGGACCAGATCCTGGGGGCGGAGCTTCGTGTCCATCAAATGTCCAACACAACAAACTCTTATCTTGAAAAAAGAAAGACTAATTTTAATTAATGCACATTTAAAGACGATTTAGAAGAATGTCACTAATGTAACTGCTCACATAAACAACTTTACTGCTTGCTAACTTTCTTTCAGCTCTCTAAAAGTGTCTGGATGTAAAATAATAATAACTGTGTAAATATAACTGAAGCAGAACATGTCAGAAGTTCCTTGTGACTTTTGGCCAGTCGGAAACATCTCGATGTTTGGGTCTCGGAAAGAAATGAGCACAGTGAACAATCTGCATGAGCAGATCAAGATATTATTCTGTAAAGTTAAACCACACAATGATGAAAGTGCTTCTAAGAAGTGTTACAAACATTTTTGAGAAACTCTCTTGAGGGGAAAGTAGTTAATGTAGTTAAGGAAATGTGTTACATGTTTTATCAGAGCGAAAGGAAGTCTGTGGTCATGAGATGACAAAGGAGCTATTTATATATTTACTGAATACAAAAAATTCAGTAAATTCAGAGCAGACAAAATAAAGCAAAATTTCTATATAACAAATATATAAATTCTTATAACCTTATATATAAGTTTAAACTTGGTTCTGATTAGTCTTAATAATATACAGTAAGCTGTAGTGGAAAAATATTTGTATTTTTTTCTTTTGGCTGTACGTTTAAAACGCAAACACACCACAAAACCTTTAAAGCTCTAAGGCATCCAGTAACTACTTGGAAAACAATGCAAATGATAAGCTAGCATGTTATAAAAGTGTGGAGTGTATGAAAAAAAAGGGGTATGTTAAGATGATTATAGTTCATAAAGTTCATATCGTAGATCAGTGCCTTGTAGACATACGTTTATTGGGATAAAAGATGAATGAGAGACTCAGTAAAAAACAAAGCAAGAGTCGAGCACAGTGCTGTTGTGTTTCCTTTCTAAAATCATCATGTCTGGTGATGGTAAACAGCGTCTTTGGATTTTGGACTGAGTTTATTGTTGTCATGAGGTTTCCTGTGGCTTCGGTTAATAAGAAGAGGCTGTAAAGGTCAGAGTCAAAAGGTTAGCGGGAGGCGCTGGGCGTTAGTGCTGCTGCTGTTAGTTCAGGTGAAGGAGAGGTAAGAAAAGCAACAGTGAGCAAGAGGATTTGTCCTAAAATGGAATTCGGGGTTGATAGATGTTTATCTCGGGCATTGGATTAAGTTAGTGGCTTATTTAGTGTAGTTTGAATTGGAGGTTATATTGAGCTTGAGATCTCGTAAATCACGTTGATCCATTGGATTTAGTGTCGCCGATGTTCCAGAAACTAGGGGTTGCGACCTCATTCTGGTATCTGTATTTCAAAACAACATGTTTAATGCGTGAATGTCACTCCCAAGAAGCTGATGATCTGCTAACGGGAGGCTGTTTGGATAGTGAAAGTGTTTTTGTTTTGACCTTTCAGGGATGAATCAGAGTCCGAGTCAGAACTGGATGTGTATTCTGTTAGTAATCACCCCATTTTTAGAACATGAGAACGAAACGAGGGTGTAGGACTTCTCTTTTCTGTTCTGAAGTCGATGTGTATTTGCGCCACATCCCTCGATCGTCTCGTCCATTTACTACAAAACAATGCAAATGTATATGCTAATTTTGAGTAATTGTTTTTCAGGTGAACACACCACTTTAAGCGCAGTCTCCAGGTACCTTTTGTTTTACGGAAACGTGGAACTTAATGGGTTTTAATGGTGTGCTACCGAAAAGCTGTGGTCTCAGGCTGATTGCTTGAAGTGAGAGCATCGCTTTTGGGTTTGTCGAAGTGTGAGAATGACTCACTTGTGGTGTTGACGGTCGCTCGGAAAATGTAAATGACCCCATCATCTCTTGTTCTATGCTTGGGAATAGTGCCATATCGAGAGAGAGAGATGTGAAAGAGTAAAACAATGCCTGGCAATTCTCACCTCAAAATCATGCCAATGATGCCACTCCTGTTGAGTCTCCTTTACACAGAGGAAGACAAATCGTACGTAAATACAAGCTGATCTAGTTTGTGCCCACACTGAGATGTATACAGTGTTAAAACTATGATTGTCATATAGTAGATAATGAGTACAGATGGCTTGAGGGGAAAAAAACAACAACAAGAAAATCTTCCTGAACAAAGGAAATATAGCAACATTAAACCTTAACAGCTTCTTCGAATATATAGCAACTGATTGATCTGTGTATGATTGCTTTACTATTAATAATTTATAGCTTGCTGAATTGTGTTCCAGTCCCAGGCAAAGATGCAGGTCAGATAAATTAAGCACGCCACCCTTACCGTCATCACCCATTTAAAAACGGCAGCTGTGAAATATCTGTGCCAGGCAGTGGCATCCACCGAGCGTTCCCACAAGCGGCTCAGCCTTCAAACGTTTTCATTTAAATGTATGAGCCGTGTTTTGAAATGGAACCCAAGCAGCTCGCTGCTCATTTAAATCCTGTGTTTTTGCATTAGAAATATAAGCACGGTTACCACCTATACAGACCAGCGCACATCTTTTCTATAAGGTACCGTCCTTTATGCGTAAAAGGTCACTCGTATAATAGTATAAGCCTCTAAAATGGAAAGGTGCTGATTATGAGAAACATGAACCCTGTTACTTTTGTAGCATATAATTTAATTTAATACAGTTACTGTCAGAGTAGATCTACGACTTCCATATATAGGTGTATCATCTTGTTTTGTGAGGTGTCTGGGGAAAAAAGAGTTTGATTAAAACACCAAGTCTGTTTCTGGAGAGCCTTGCACAGCCGTATTTTTTAAACAAGACATCGAGTAAGAGAGAGAGAGCGAGAGAGAGAGAGAGGGAGAAAAAGAGGTCTGGCTAAGTGAAATGCCACTCATTCCTGTTGAGTTGAGTCACGAAGGTGAGTGCCTTGTCTGTGTAAAGCTGAAGGATTGATGCATGAACCTGTCTGCTGGAGAATTCAAAGTCCAAGGCCATTGCAGAGCCAGCCTATTACCAGCACTGTCCTTCATAACTTCTTAGCGTGGCCGTCCTTTTGGGAACCTTCAAAGCCGAGGCAAGGACACAGCGTCTGGTGCAGTAAGCTGTGGCGGGAAGAGATTTACGTAATGACCTGACTTATACGTGTGTGTGTGTGTGAGAGAGAGAGACAGAGAGAGTGTGTACACACATAGACCCCAGGGCCTCCTGGGACATGACGAAAGATCCGTTCTTTAAAAGCTTTCCTTTCAAATTGCAATTAACTAAAGGAAGGATTTTGAGGATTTATGAGTGAAAAAAAACAGACATAGTACAGGATGGAGGATCCATATGCCACTTGTGAGGTAGAACTTTTGTTGGTGAGATTTATTTCTTTCAGTAAGGGGAAGGGAACTGAAATGAAGATGGTGTTTGGATCATGGAGAGGCAAAGAGGCAACTTTTTTGTAGCTTTTATTTGCAGTTATCCATGGCATCATGTCATTCAGGATTCAGGATTTACAATCAATCCACTTAAAGAACCTTACAATTATTAGAAGTGATCGCGGTAATAATAATGTGTGCTGTGTGATGGACGGATATCAGCTGTTTACAGTCTTTCTACTTCCACGTCCACACAGGAATTAAATGCAGATTTCAATTTTAATATAAAATCCCCAAAGATTAGATTAGCAAAAGTGACTTCTCTCTTCTTCATCTTATATTAGCACTTAATGGACATTGACTCGCTCTACAGTTGGGTTTCTGCTTTTCTCACTGTTCCACTAAACTTGCTAGTCTTGTCACATTCGCCGTTTTCCACAGAGCTCAGAAACTTGGCTTTCTTGAAAATGCAGCCTCTATAAGCCTTTCCAGGCACGTGAAAAAGCTGCGAGGGATGAAGTTGTCTCACTTCTTAAAGCTGACTGACACCAAGCTCCTGCTGTCGGAGCACAAAAGCTTCCACTCAGGGGTTAAAGTGAACTGCTCTGTTGCCGGGCAACAAGGGACACCTCTCCGGCATCGATAGATGGGAGAGAGTGGATATCTTTTCCCAGGTCGCAGTCAGTGGTGCGGCGTTGATGAAGTCTCACCACATAGTGCATGCTGAAGAGGAATTTACTCACACTGGGACATGGGAGCATTCACCAATGTCGGTTAGGAGCGCACAAGCGCAGCACACCATGCTGCTTATTTTGGCTTCGCTTTTCTCCCAAGCTGTTCCAGCAAGCCGTGATTTTGGCTCACTGCTTCGCACTGCGTAGCACTCATCCTTGCCCCGTGACTACTTTCCTTGCATCCCAATTAGCGGGGCGAGTGGAATGAGTTCGAGCTCCTACAGCGGGTCGGGAGATGTCCTTGGGCGCCATGGGAAGATAAATGCGCCCTTCTTGTCCTAGCGAGCCACTTCATGCTTCTCAAGGCTAAGCCATGGGTAGAGAGTAGGCATTAAGACTAACCTGACATTGACAGAAGAGCCTTTTAAATAACAATCTAAAACAAGGTTCAATCATGTGACCTTCCTCCTCACAAAGAGACCGTGCTGGACTTTGTGTAACACACTTGTTGGAAGATTTGTTGTCTAGTGATAAAGCGCTCTTGTTATCAGCCTGGTCATAAGGTTATGAGCACTATAACCCGTGTTAAGCCGTTGGATCTTTTATATTGTTGTTATTATCAGGAGCAGCATGGTTGTGATTGTGAAAATTGCTTTGTTTAATTCTACACCGTGTCAAATACAGAGGGAAATTTCTCTCTTGGATTCTTTCCTTTTCCTTCTCTTTCACAAGCATAAAAAGAATCAATTAATTAATCTTGGCAGATGTAACTAGACTAGAGGCACATTTTGTAATACCACTTTCTTGTTAACAGACGCTTGTTTCCAGTAGCAACCACATCAAAAGCATTTTGGATGTACTGGTACCCAACTGAGGTAATTTCTTGCTACTTAAAAAATATTTTCATTGGCTTAAGATTTGGTCTGGTTGAAATATTGGGCATATTCAGTAAAATAAAATGCCTGAATCAGTTAATTATTCTGGAGGAACTGAAGATGTGATGCAGAGACGAAACCACGCACTTAAATGTGCTAATGCTCCGCTTGTGTAACCGTGTTTACACGCCTGAGTTACCAAGGCCAGACAACTCTGATTTAGCCAAGCCTCCCTTTAAGCCACCTGCCCTTCCATTCAGGGCTGACCTTCATGCTCGCAGCGAGACTGGGCCTGACCTAAATACATTTAAATGGGTTTAATAAGGTCAATGAGCAATGATTCGACAGCTTATAAATGCCTTTCAGAAGAATGATAGATGTTGGAGACAAGCATGGGGTTTGATAACAGAGCAACAGAGATGTTGGGTACAAGTTACCTTCAGTTTACCTGAGGAAATTTATTATTTTTTGTTATCAGGATACACTGTATGGTAAGTCTGTGGACACCTGACTACCCCACCCATATGTGGGTCTTCCACAAACTTTTGCCACGAAGTTGGAAGCACACAGTTGTCTAGAATGTCTTTGTATGCTGTAGCATCACAAATTTCCTTCCACCGCAGGCCTCCTCATCCGACATCAGTGCCTGACCTCACTAATGCTCTTGTAGCTTAATGGACAAATCCCAAAAGCCACGCTCCAAAATCTACTGGAAAGCCTTCCCAGAAGAGTGGAGGTTATTGTAACAACAAATGGGGGAATAAATCTGGAATGGGATGTTCAACAAACACATGTGAGTGTGATGATCAGTTTTCCACAAACTTGTGGAAATTTCTCCTCAATGTTTTTTATGCTTTTATGAAACCTTAGATATAAAGTCAGATAAAGGTTAATGCACTTCCTTTCTCTTCCACACCTCTCAGTCTGTTTCACTCACTAACCACACTGCAACATTTATGCCGAGGCATCTCTGGCATTGCACATCGTTTCATATGTACATCATGCATTATGCATGTCGGAGGAAGAAACATCGGTTGTTGTGCCGATGCCACAACCAGGATCAATATCTGACCATTTGTCAGTTTGTGTTGCCTGGAACCATGTTCTCACGTTACAAGGATCACACAGAGGATCATCGCAGGGGGCGAGAGAGCTTGCGCCAGCATTATCGGCAAACATCCCTCTCTCTCTCTGCAATAGCAACACGCGCAGATTGAGAGGCAGTCGTCGATCCTCCGTAAAGCTCTGGGGATTTGGAAGGCAGTGTCTGTGTACACCAGAAGTTAATGAGTAAACCTGTCTGTCCGCTAGGATGGGCATTTCTACACACAGGATCCGGCACTGATGCATTCCTCACTTTGCTGATGGAGCTATTCCCAAGCTGGAAGGATGAACAGGATATGGAGAAAGGGATGAAGTGATTGGGCTGACTGAGTTGAGCTGTGAATTCTGTTTAATTAATTATGAAGCCTGATAAGAGCTTCATATTTCTGTGAGCTTGTTCTCAGAGCACTGGGGTTAATGAAGGTAGTCTTCTCTGTCTTGCTGTCTCTCCAATTTTTCATGTCTCTTCTCTTTCTCTCTCTCTCTCATTCTACCCACTCTTTCCTTTTTTCCGTCTCTCCTGCTCTCCTCGAGGTGCCTGATCAAGACTCTGCGGCGCACTTCACATGCTGTCATAGAAAAACACACACACACGCAGAGGGAAAAGTGGGTCATGGTGACCTATTTTTCTCACAGTTCACGGAGGCAGAGGGTGGCAGAGCTGTCGTCAGTCAGATGGGGAGCAGGGCCTCGTCTCCAGACGCAGCTACATGGAAGTGGGTCAGCGGCAAAGGCTACATCTTGTAAACGACTTGTCGTATTCTGGAGGAAGCTGCAAATGAACCGTAGATTATATGCCCCGAGTTGTGCGTGGAGGTCTTTCCTTTTTTCCGAGTCCATTATAAGCGAGCACACCAAAGGCCTGCAGAAATACTCGTTGATAAAAGATATAATGCTTCTCTTAGCTTCCTTTTTTCATTCTACTCCTAGTGCAAGTTTAACTGAACAAAAGCATTCCAAAAATAACTTCCTAAGTTTGCGCTCTATCACGATATGTACTACTCAGCTGATCCCAACGTTGGATGCTTTCCCAGTTCAAGTCCAAGTTGTTTTAAATTGTTTTACAGAATACATTATTGCCATATATATCGTTAGCAAAATCAAGAGTGGGACATTTTAGGTCTATCCTATTAACACTTAAGCCTTTTAACAAGTAAAAATGAAGACTTTCCAAAATATACAAGACCAAGGACTGGACTTTGGAATTTTCAGAGCCTTATCCTTGGCACCATGACTCTTAATGACGCTGTGCACTATTTGATCGGTGAAAATCCTGCTCCTCCTTATTTCACTACGTTGACCAAGCAGTATAGCATAAGTAAAGGGACTTTGACCCAGCGTGTGTTTGTGTGTGTGTTTTAGTGCTTGAATTATACTGAAGTGTGGCTTGCAGGTCGTAGTGCAGAAGCGCCCACAAGCACTCTGGCTAATGGAACCCGATTCAGCTTGTGTTGAAAGCGTTCTATATTTACACAGGTGTGCAAGGCCCTCGAATGAAATGACACATAACACACGTCAGGCTGGAGTGGGGTTTTATGCTGAGGATTAGCATCTTGTTTGCTTCCATCGCAAAAAGAGATCTGTTGTTACACGCTGTAAAGGAACCAGAAGACTGACTCATTTCAGAACAAAGATCATTTCCATTAACTAAGGCTCAGCGTTGTTCAGAAATGCGATCAAGCCCGGCCGCTCCGAAACCGTCATCGGAAGAACGGAGCAGATGGTTTCCAGCAGGACCGCAGAACCCAGGCGACAGCATTACAGTCAGGAAAGGTCACTTGACATTGCCGGCAGAATGGACTCCGACCCTGCGAGATCTCCCACAAAGAACGAGCATCCTGTCCACGCTTATGATGAAACGCCTCGTTTCTCCTTTCATGCTTCAGCAGCAGAGACATGGAGGAGAGTCCAAATATTTGTTTAATACTCTGAACCTTGCCATGGCATGGTGGTGTCTTCCTGGCACCGCATTTGCATAGTGATAGCATTCTCATCATTCTTCTGCAGGACCTAATTGCCGTAGAGTTTTTTTTCCTGGCAAAGAAACATGAGGCATCCCAGCAGATGATCGCCACACCACTGATCTGAGGTTTAGTTCATTCAGTACCTTTATTGTTCCTCTATTCCTTGTTCCAGGCTTACTCTTTCTCAGCAGTAGCTTGTTCAGCAAATCATGTTAAAGCTTATTTCCAGGCCTACGGTATTCCAAGGTTGCATCGCAGATACAACAGTATGCTCATTATTATTTTCAGATAAGGCAAGCGGTTCCACATCGAACAAGAGAGTTTCTTCATGGCCCTTGCACTCTTACTGTTACGACAGTCTGCAGGCTGTATATTTTTTCGTTCTGTAGAGAACTATGCAATGGAATATCATTGTTGAATTAGTTTCACTGACGTCTTGAGACAAAACAGAATCCACACCCACAGTGGCACCAGCACCATCCAGAATCATGCCAATCCCCCCCCGCCCTTTCCCACCCACCCACACTGAATTAGTGGGAATTTGTGTTGGAGGTTAAAAATAAACCAGTCAGACCTTTTGAAATTCTGCCGGTATCTCAGAGTTCACTCATAAGGTTAGAGATCCAGCATTCTGATAATGCTGTTCCCACTGGGGGGGTGGGGGGGCTGCAGCCGTGCAGATTGAAAGAGCGAGATGCTGAAGGAGATTTTAGATGTCTATCAGACGGCGTGAAAGGTTTTTGTCTTGCAGATCCAGTTCAAGGACGCCTGCAGGCAAGGCAGCTTGTGTTGTGCCAGCGATGCCGCTCAAGGTCTGACACACACACACACACACACACACACACACACACACACAGTTGCCCGTGACATTCAGGAACAACAGGAAATGGGGGGAGGGGAGGAGAAGGGGCACTGTAAAATCCATCATTCCTCCCTTTCCCCCCTGTGCAGACGGGAAAAGGGGATTTAACCCCCTCAGTGGCGCAGGGCTCCAGGTCCAGATCTGCTGTTTTGTGCGGCACAGTAACCTTTGTTTCTGTGATAAAAGACTGCCTCCCACTCTCTGTCTGGCAAATCTGAAAGGAGCCAAGGCAGCTTTGTAGTGCCAGAGTGTGTGTGTGTGTGTGAGTGGGTGGGAGGGTGTTAACTTGGAAGAAGTAGACAAGAGCACAAGGAGAGGTCTTAAAGTTATTTAAAGAGACAACCATTCAAATTTGCTCGCCATGGTGGCCCCCTCCCTAGCTCAACTTCACGACTGTCTAAACAGTCCCCCGTTGTTTCTTCTTAAATCCTACTTGCATTTATCCTTCACACAGCTTCTCACAACTCGGCAGAGATTTTCATCAAGGTCGTTGTCAGCACCTACAGTGGTGGTGTAGTGCTTTTCAGCTTTTTAGACATTAGTCTGATTATGACAGAAGTTTGCAGATAAAAGCCTAAATCAGCCTGCCAGAATGCAGCAATAACACGCTACGCAGGCTGTCACCCATGAAGACACCCGTGTGACTGGGCTGTTTGGAAGAACATGCATCATCAACAAGGCACACTGTCCCTAAGCAGTTGATGAGTAACAGAACGTCCTTTAATCTAACAAAATATCCGTTCCAAGAGAAACAAAACGTTCTACCAATTTGTAACTGTTTTTATAAAGTCTATAATCCCTTCAGGCCAGATTTTAAGGGCTGGAACCTCAGTAGACCTTTTTGACACAATGGGCTTGACAATCCTCGAAACTACTGTATCAGCCCGTCAGCAGTGCTGTGGATCATCTCCATGTTCAAATCTCAGCTGTTTTGCTTCTTTTTCTCCAGCTACTTGATTAAACGGAGAAGTGGACGCTTAAAGATCGATAAATGCTGCTATACGTCCCGATTCGCCAGACCGTAAATCTTCCACAGGCTGCCCTCCAACTCGGTCCCTTTCATTTTTGTAGATTAGTTTCCCCATTACTCAAAACAGATGTGTTTGGAGATGATGGATTGTCTGATTACAAAAGATTTGTCAGCATTTGATATGCGCCGCATGTTTGGATGCACTGGTGAGGTAGTGTTTTTTCTTAAGATTTTTGACCATCTTTACCAATAAGTACTAGTTTTTGAATTGAGCTTGTGTAACTGCTTGCTCTTGATGGGCTTCATGTTGGACGTGGATGGTTTTTGGATGGTTTTGAAAACCAATATTTAAGAACAAGCCCATGAACAGTAAACCAGTTCACAAAGTGTTACATTTTTTAGAATAGGCAGCAAAATTGAAGCACCCTGAACTTGCTAGAATAAGCTCAGGATCCACTGCAACTCTGACCAAGATAAATCAGTCATAAAAGTGAGTGAGCAGACTTATAGCCTGTTAAGGTCAGGCTTGTTCGGTTAGACACTAAGTCTTACTCCTTTAATATTTCAGAAAAAAAACAGTTTTCTGTCTTTTGCCTAAATTATTCATCACAGGAAAGAGAACAAGAGAGGCAGATATACTGTGCAGCATAAATATTCCCCCATCCTTGGGAAGAAACCTTCCATATTGCAACCAGTGTGTTATTGTTCTTACTTTTGGTCTGGTGGTAAGCCGAAGAGAAGCAGGCAGGATCTGGGATAGCAGGGGCAGAGCCCTGGCCGTAATTGGCACCCGCAGCTGCGCAGGCGTCTGACAGAGGGACGGTTTTGTGCAGCCTCCGGTTTGTGTGACAGCTGCCTAATTGGGCATTCTCCCCTCGCAGCACGGCTGCTGACGAATAGTGGAGGATTACAGATGAGGGCACAGAGACCTGCACGACCTTCACCGCCAGCTCAGAGGAGGGGGGGGCGGGCCTCTAGGGTGGGGTGGGAGGGGGTCACCGGAGGATGAGGTCGTGAGAAGGTGGAGGTTCTTGCCAGGTGGCAGATGACAGTGTCACATGACAACGTGCTGATGTCAGTGTGTCAAGGGCGCTGCTGTCATTGCAGGCTCTCCCTCTCTCTCCTTCCTCTCCTCTTACTCGCTCTTTTGCTCTCTCTCTCTCTCTCTCACTGTCCCACAGTCTTTCATTTGTTCTGGGTGTTTATTCTGCCTTCACAGCCGCTGGCTGTCTTCACACATCAGCATGATGAGAGAGCAGAAGATGGCAGTTTCCTGAGTGTGGTAGTGTTGAGTTCCTGCCTGTCTCTTTTTCTTTCTCTCTCTCTTTCTCTTTCTGTATCTCTCTAACTCCCCCCCCCCTTTTTTCCCTCTGGTAACTCCTCCCCTCAGCTGCATGCGAGACTGCCAAGGTGAGGTTGTGTCCTCTTGTTAGGAGCGATTAATGGAACTCGTTATGTACATAATGAAATATTCCTGCTGATGCAAAAGGTGCTGTTGACTCTCGCTGATCTCCACCTTCTGTATTGCTGAGTGTGGAAGATGCAGCTGCTAATACATGAGTCTTCTCCACATTATTGATACAAGCCATGTCTTATGTCACGACGTTTACACATCAGTGCTTTTGAATTCTTGAATCTGATTGGTCAGAAGGTGTTGAACAGCATCTCTGACAGTTGTTGGCCAGTTAGAGGTTTATGTTATATTAAATTTTAAATGTGCTGACAGTTAAATTTTCTTTCTGAAAGAAAAATGCATAATCGTTGATATGGAGATGTTTATTTAGCATTTTTGGAAGGAGTTTCTAGTGTCAGAGGTAAAGCTGTAAGTGTTCTGACATGGGAAAATCTTCAGGCTTGGTGCTCTCTAACATGACCATTTTTTTTTTGTCTTCTTAAAAAGAGGAAAAACAAGAGGATGGTGAGGATATGGCAGCTGTGAGGTTTTGCAGCTACTATAAACATAAGTGACAAGTTGTTTTGTGGACAATTTGCAACAATAAACGAATAAAAAGTACAACGTGTCGTTCTTTAATCACTAAAAATGTAGGCTGATCACCAGCGAACAGCGTTGATATAAGAAGAATAAAACAATTCGGGAAAGTCCAGTTCGGGGTGGAAATGCTGTAACTCTTTCACAACAGGCCGTATCACACCACCCCGTTGTTAATTATTTTCCAATAACAAGTGTCCCCACATGTATTTTTCTTTAGATAATGTGAATAAAAATAAATACATATATTAGTAGACATAGTGTTTGTTGATGGACTATATGTGGTAGGTCTTGGTTTGTAGTAACAAAATTGACTTCTACTCATTTGTATTCCATACATAATTATTCACAGGTAGCGTAGCAGTCGTAAACATTTGGCCTGTCATTGAGTGACTGCAAGTTTAAAGTTTCATCTCGACAATACAATGGGAAGGAGAAGACACGTGTCAGCGCTCCCCTGAGCATATTGGTATATCGTAGGACGATAGAGCAGAACTAGCTAGTGGGTGGGAAGAAGCAAGAATCACAGATGTTCAGTAGTACTATGTGTGACAGACGTTACTGTCAGGCTCCAGTTCGCCTCTCCAATTTCTCTCCCGAGGTGTGTGTGCTGCATGCCTAATGAACGTCATTTTAATGTCTCACAGCAGCAAAGACAGCTCCATGCAGCTGCGAGACACACAGAGAGTCAAAGTTTGTCCAATAATATCTATCACAGCTGACACGGAGTGCCGTTTCCTGAGAAGAACCGAGAACGTGAGTGTGGACATGGAGTGTTTACCACAAGAGGAGCGAGGCTGTGTGCGAGGTTACCACAGATTAAACTGTAACCTTGTGGTATAATGGGTGTAGCTTTGCGCTGTCTGAGACCTCTAATCCTGTGCCCTAGTACACATGGCCTTGATTAGTAGCAGCACAAAACAACATGCCCTCCTTTACTATTGGCACCAGTCAAAATGTATAAATAAGTGGGAGATGCAAGGGGGAGGATAAATGGAGATATGAGGATGGTAACTGTGGGTGTGTGTGTGAGTGTGTGTGCTGGAGAGAGACAGAGTGGGAAATCATTAGCATTCAGCCAAAGCATCCTTGTCAGTAGGGAAAATTGATCAGCACACTTTACCTGTATCTGCATTCACAGCTCGGGAAAAGGTAGTGCTACTACTTTTTGTTCAATTAGATCACAAGATATGAGCGCTGTCAGAGTGAATTTCATTGTTGGAATGATAGAATTTTTTTATAATATGGATATATTCAAAGGCAGAAAATATATCCAAGATCTAATATTCTACTTTTAGTCAGAAAATATATCCAAGATCTGATATTCTACTTTTAGTCATCTAATGCAAGCCTAGCAAAATGCTGGTGTATTAAAAATGGTGCAAACATACATATTTATATATTATATATTTTAAATTTCACATATTTTTTTAAAAATTATATATATATATATATATATATATATATATATATATATATATATATATATATATATATATATATATATATATATATATATAAGAAAATGAAAGAAAGAATGAAAAACTTGCAGTTTTCAAAGGAATTTTCCAGCAGTACATGGTTCACTTTTAGTGCATTGTTGATGTGGTCGTACTAAATGTGATCTATGACACATCTCTGAGCTCAGGTGGTTCAGAAAGTAGCGTGGCGTGTCATGTTGGTGAGTTAGGCATGGTTTTTGGGACTGAGCCCAGGTTCAGGATCGGTTTGGATAACTGAGGTGTTATAGGGACAGAGGTGATGGATGGACCTGGACTTGGCAGGCTGAATTTCAGTAGAACTGAGTAATAGGTGTGTGTGTGTGTGTGTGTGTGTGTGTGTGTGTGTGATTGCTCAGTCTCAGATGAAGTAATAGAGTCTGGAGGAGTTGGAGCTTCAGTGATTAGACTAGGAATGTGTGTGTGTGTGTGAGAGAGAGAGAGCGAGAGAAAGAGAGGGAGACAGCAGTTGCAAATGAAGTCTGGAGGAGTCTAAACTCTAGTGATTAGAACAGAGGAGGCGTGTGGGAGGAACGGCTAATCACATTTCGGTGGTCTGGCATTTCATTGGCTGCTGCTCAATGCCACGCTTGCCAACTGGCTCAGTGCTACCTGAGGCTGGCTCGAGGAGGTTACACACAATCGTTTTGTTTTTTAATAGGTTAAGTGCACTTAACTGATTAGAGACGTAGCTCACGGTTATATATATATATATATATATATATATAAAACACTGCGTGCATGTCAGGAACTGATGCTTGCTGTTCTCTCTTTCTGCTACTAACAGATACTCGTTCTGTCATTCAAACCTCGACTCAACCTCGCTGTATTCCAGAAACGTTCTCAGCTCATCCACAACACATCTATTATACTATAAATCAAACATTGAGTCGTATCAGCAACATTCATTTTATGTCATAGAGTAGTGCAGACAGGCATACACAACTCCAGCGATCAGCCTTGACTTTTCTCAGTCTTTCTGGATAAAACTGCAGGCGATTCATCATCTTGTACATATCTGTCCCTTAAGAGCACCTTGTGAAATGAATATTTAATCGAGACAGACATGGATTTATTGCATTGCTACAGTGGTCTTTTTGGACAGAATTCACCTTTAATCACCCAGTTCGAACACCATTGATTAACTTGAGTGGAGCTTTAATCCACCTAATTAATGCAAGTTTTAAAGAAATGGCAAAGAAAGAAATGAACTTCAGAAAATATAACGTTTTTATTCTTGGCTGAGGTAGAAAAGTTGGCACAAGTCGGGAAAAAATAGATGTTAGAAGGGACGTCCGGTGTCTTCATGACTGAGTGTTTGGCTAGCTCTGTTGTAATTACATCATTTTGTTACAGCTCTTCATAATATTTTATAAAACACACTGGGTTTCATACATGATGATTTTTTTTCTGATCTTTTTACATTGCTGTGTTTATGATGAGCAGAATCAGGAAGAACATTGGTCTGAGTAAAGTTATGTAGGTCAGGGATGGGGTTCAGACCTATAATGTGGGTTAGTAATGAACACAGTGTTGCAAACAGGCCCTGGTAATAGAGTGTGTGTGTTTGTGTGTGTGTAAGAGTAAGTTAGTAGAGCATGCCTCTTTGAAAATAGGTCACCTTGGTCTAGATTTATAACCGTTTACAAATTCCTATGTGCACAAATCATGGATTGTAGTAACCAAATTAACTTTCCTTCCCAATTCTACAGATTTTTATTCTGAAGTGGCTACACTTTTTCCCAAATTAAGAATTACAGGTAGAGTAGCAACCTTGTGATCGAGTGTTTGCAAGTTGATTTTCAATGGTGCTATAGCCACCTGTGGCATAACTGACCCTGCGAGAAGCTGAAACAACAAAAAAAAGACCCTAACCCACATCACACTGTACAACATGAAACAGCACATTAAACACATAGGGTTGGACTCTTGGTTCCAGGTAGGTGGAGCTGGAACAGGTTCTAATCCACCCCATGGACTTTTTGTTTTGCAGCCATTGGTACTTGAGAGTGCCTTCCTCTGTGCTGTGTTCATCGAAGTAACCCAGTCACAAGCAGGAAGTAGAGTCCACACCCTCCAATACTGGTATATTGCTGATTTGGTAGATTATTGGATTGTCTCTGAAATTCTTCTATGGGATTTAATACAAAGCCTGATAAAATGTGTTTATTAGTCGTGGGCTTCCCACGGCGATGTTGGGTCTCATATTAAACTTTCCCACATTTCTACAAATGTGTTTGGTCAGCTCACAAGCCTGTTGCTTTATTTAATCTCACTGAGTTGTATTAAATTTACAAATGCCTAAGCGAAGGAGCCCTATAGAGTAGCTGGCGCAACCCCAGCCTCAGATAACATCATCGAAAAGTGTTTAGCCTTGGGTGCCTCCTTTAGATTCCTTTAACCTTGACTTACCATTTAATGCAGCACACTCCTCTGCCAGCCCCATGTCCGATATTAGTGATATACACAGCCAGGGCCGCGTTGTCACTTTTTATTAACACTGAGCGCTTTGCATGGGCACCAGCTGTTGCATCAACGTGAGAGTCTCAAAATGACCTTGACTTCCACCACGAATCATGTGGCTTTTTTTCTCTTCTCTTATTCTATTAAGGACACATTTTAAATAGTGTAAATGGATTACAGTTTCTGACAACGGAAGTAATTTATTATCCCTTTTTGGGGAGAAGAGAGAATATTGCAATTAATTTTGTACCCTGCATGTTGAATGATGAAGATTGGCTTTTAGATATCCAACCCGTGACATTTGCATCAGGTCCAGTCTTGGCAGCACAGACCATTTTCTCCCCAACTCAGGGCTGGAAATTGCCTCCCTGCCACTGATAATGTTGTGACCTTCCTGTTCTTGGTCTCTCAGAAAGTGAGGAAAGGCACCCCGCAATGATAAAGCATTCGCGCCTGCCGCTGCTTTTCTCTTGCCACTGGCGAGCTGAAATCACTTAAAATGCTGTTGGGTGTTATTGGTTGACATTGTCAGAGATAAAGGATAATTACTTGGAGGCTGGTAAGGAGACAGAGACAGACACAGCAAGATGGGGAGAGACAAAGAGACACTGTTGCTTGTTATGCCCAGCATGGCGGGGTGTGGAAAGCCATGGCCCGGTGTGAGAGGTCAAGTTTAGTATGTATTTGAGGTATTACACCTATTTCCCTGTCCTTAGCCTCACACAAGATTCTACTGAATTTCACACTGCCATAATGGGGCTTTGTCCTGAGGCATGCAGGAATATCCATACGCCAGCCTACATGGCATAAATTCAGTCTTCACATTGGCCCTTTCTAAAGCACCCCCATCTTTCCTGGTAAAACATATGTCGGGTGCAATTCGATCTGGTTTAATCTGGTTTTAATCCTGCTCTGGAAAGGGTTTAGCTTCATTTATTTTTTTCTTTAATCTATTTTGCTTCTGACTGTTTGCTCCACTTGGTTAAAGTCCAATTTTCTTTCTTTCTTACTTTATTTTAATATAAATACCCTGCTAACCTGAATACAAAAATAAACCAAGCGTGTTTATTGGCCTTCAACATTACAGTGCCTTTTTTTTATAACTGAGATAAGACAGTGGCAAGGAAATAGTCTTAATCCTGCCCATTAAGATTAGTCAGAGATGTCAGATGGCCCACTGTCTTTTGTTGCTGTCAAATTTGGGTCAGTGGCTTAGGATAGCACTGTAACTGAGACTGATGGCCTTGTCTGAAATAATTCATTAACCAGGTTTCCTCTCTGCTGTGCTTGTTGTTTTTCAGCCTTGAACTTGTTGACTAACCTTTCAAATCCAATGTAATTTGCATGAGATTTAAATGTGTGGTCCTATAACAAGAGTCAGCCAAGGTTAGCCATGACTGACCAGGCTAAATCCAGTTTTGCAAAAAAAATAAGATAAGCGGGGGGGGAATAAGAGCACTGTGTTTTTTTTATTTTCAGCTCACTGTTATTTTCACCAAAGCTGCCACGGGTCATAATCGAGACTCTTTCGTATGAGCTTGTGAGAAACATTACGCCAATTCCAGAGGCAGGAAGAGTTGAAGGATAAGACAACTGAATGGCTCACAGGGAAAGGTGGAGTGTTCTGTATTAATTAACCTTTGTGGCTGTGGCTCTGACAGTAGGGAAGTGAGGGCTGTTTGTGGACCTGGAGCTGACAGGGTTCACGTCCAGGGTCTCCAAGCACGCAGCACGCCGGCAGTGTCATGCTATTTGACAGAGCGTGAGGTCTGATGCTCTAGCTCTGTGGAGCCACATCCTGACAGGTGCACCAGGATGTGTCTCTCTGTATCTCCTCCCACTCTTGCTCTTTTACACCTGCCAGCTTTTGCCAAGTGTTGGAGACTGATGACAGGCAGCTTCAATCTGAATAAGCTTTCACACCTACAGACTCCGTTAATGCCAGACTGAACGCATTAGCGCTAAACACACACTCAGTATGTGTGAGAAAGAAGATGAACTTTGTGTTTTAATCTCTCCTGCTACTTGTTCTTGTTTTAACACTTATCCTATCCCAGTGAGACACCTCACATGAAGATGTCAAGTCTCTTAGGCAGAGCTATCCAACTGAGTTGACAAAGTGTGTGTGTGAGGAAAAAGGTAACAATACCTCATGGCATTTACTAGCTTGTGCATGTGCTGTGTACAACAATTTGGTGTGACACTGGCTTTAGAGGGAAGTGACTGCTAAGACGAAAGTATGGCAGAGGGGACTGACCTCTGTGAATCTGCTGGACAATCAGGGACTCCCACACAGCCACAGTGCTAGATAGGAAGATAGATGCAGACAAGATCACGCTCGAGATCATCATTCTGCTGGGATTCATATCTCTCCGCTGCTGCGTGTACTGCCAGGCCGAGTGAGCAAGAACAGTTAACACATCCACGGAGTTGCTTCACTCAGAGAGGCCTTTTTCTAGTCTTCTACACAGCATGATGCTGCATATCAGACGACAGGGAAAGTCTACTGTGTCTCTAATACACAGCATATTCAGTGACCTTCATGATCCCAATGAGTTTTAGATCATTCCCAGGAAAACTTGTAAGCATTTAAATAGCTACATGTCAAAGTGACACTTTTTGCACTGGTCCAGATCCACTCCCCTCGCTCAGCTCCTGTGGTAAGGTCAGCTCTTTGCTTATTGCCTGCCTCCATCACCATGCAGGAGAGAATCATGTGAGCCGTGCTTCGAGTGTGTGTGTGGGGATAATCCTCAGAAATTCTCTGACTGATGAGTAGCGCAGCGCTCAAAAGCCCTTCACGCATGAGAGCAACCAGAGACACATTTCTCGAGAGGTTTGCTGGAAGTGTCATAGCAGGACGTGACGATGCATAGAGTGGGCTTTGCTTGGAATTACTGACATAATTCATATAATCTATAGTACCCTGCTGTTTTTCTGGAGCTGATCCTCTGTATCCTGCCTATGGGGAATACTTGTTGATCTTCATTTATTTATTTATTTATCTATCTACCTATCTATCTATCTATCTATCTATCTATTTATGTATTTATTTATTTATTTTTACAAATTGTTACAATAAGCATATTTTGACTGTAATTATGTACTTTTTCATCAAACATGCATATATGAAATAGTATTTATTAAATAGTGTTGGTAGAAAAGCTTTTTTCAATTCCAGAAGTAAACTGAAGACCTTGTTAGAACGCTGTATGAGCTTGGCCTGAAAATGTGATATGTAACAGACTCTCAGTCGTGTGCTGTCATGTAGAACTTCCCCTCATACTCTACTCTGTTTGCTCCCTCTGCTGCAGGTTCTTGTGTGGCCCAGTCTGAGAGCACAAGAGCAGAACGACGACACAGAGCCCCTGGGACCTTGTGACAGACATCCAAAGTATTCAGCGGCATGGAACACTTCACCGGGGTAGTGAAGAGGATTTGCTGACTCCTCCCTGGCTGTGCGTCTATGCTCAAAAAGTTGGCTTGTCACTGAAACACAGAAAGGAATTCCATCTGGATCCCTTTGTGATGGTATTTCTAACATACAGTGCTTCAGTTTGTAAAACTTAAAAGGAGAAATATCAGGACCCTCTTTAGGAATTAGGGCTCTTCATCTATGGCACAACGATCAGTAGGACATTTTCAGTAGTCATCAACAACCAGACAAGGGGTGCCTACTATTGAACATGACTCATGGGGAAGAACCTGGCCCTAAGACACACCAGGATTCTGCTGTTTTAACGTATCTGGAAGGTTTACTAATGCATCCGGTTGCATCTGGGCCTGGTGCCACGGCAACAAGGAGACCGGAGGCTGGCAGCAACAATGGTGAGGCAGGAAATCAAGGGACCAGAGGCATTCAGCTACCCAATCACGGCTCTACCCCACCAGAAAAGGGAAGCCCTCCCGGAGTGGCTTCCCAGCACCTTAAAAAGGCCAGACTGTTGCGTTCAGGAACCTGGAGTGAGATAGACAACCAGAAAAAAGACACTGCTGCAGTGCAAGTGAATGGACAGGGCAGAGATCACCATAAAATAAGTCTGGATAATTCTGCACAGGGAGAGAGCACGCTGCTGGCCTCTCTGCTCCAGTCCTTCAGCTCACGACTGCAGACGGTAGCCATGTCACAGAGCATCACTCAGAGCCAGAAACAGCTAAATGGAGAGAGCAACAACAGATCACCTAATGACAAGGACACCTTACAGGGCTACTGTACAGCTTCCAGCCGCCTCAAAGGCCTGATAAGGAAAAACAAGCAACAGAGCCACAACACTGTGCCTTACAGTCGGCGCAGCAGCCAAGACCGACGCTCAGAGTCTCCTCGTTCGTCACAGAGCTCAGTGCCTGACAGAGTATCCTGTGCAGAGAGATTGAAGGCTGTGGCCAGTCTAGTGAAGAGCAGGTCCAGTCCTGCTCCTTCTCCTAAACCCAGTGTGGCCTGCAGTCAGTTAGCATTGCTGCTCTCCAGTGAAGCCCACCTGCAGCAATATTCCCAAGAACAGGCCTTAAAAGCACAACTATGTGGCCGATCAGCCAGCGAGAGACTGGCAGCCATGGCTACACAGCAAACTAAAGACAATAGACCACCCAGCATGGGAGAGTCTGTATTTGCTCCAGACATGTTAAGCCCTTTTAATACCCTAAACGGAACACTCCCCTCACCAACATTAAATTCCAGCCAGAGAAGCCCTTCTTTGAGCCTAGGCCAAAGTGCACCCACCAGCTCCCCTCGGCCCTCTCCTTACACCCCTAAAGAAAAGCGTCCATTTGACAGGCACAGCAGCCGGCCCCCACAGAACTGCAGCAGCTTGCTTCTGCTTCTCCTCAACAACCACAGCTCTCAAAAGCATCTTACTAAGAATGGCCACCTGGAAGATGACTTCAACGCTCCTCCTAGCCAAGCCTCCTCTCATCAGTCTGACAGTGAGTACTCCAACCCGGAAAACAGCTTGACCAAAGACAGTAGTGACGCAGAAAGCTGCTACTCCAGCTGCTCCCCTATTGACCTCTCCATGAGGAGCCGAGTTTCCAGCCAAAAGTCAGAGCCCCCCTCCTCGGCTTCGTCTTTAGACAAGCTCACAGAGACTCTTATAAGCAAGTGGAAGTCAGAGACTCTTGGGGCAAAGGTCCCTGAAGCCAGGGAGTTGGAAATGAGCCCGGACATGACATCCCATCATAAGGTTACCCTCATGCAGTTACTGTTGGATCGCAGAAATAATGAGATGGTAAACAAAATTGCACACCATTCTGATTTGCAGGATGACGCCACCCTTCGAAACATGACTGGAAGCCCACTTAAACGGCTTGGAACACTGGAGGAGAGCAGAACGCAGAACCCTTTTGACCGGCTGATGGGCGGAGGCCTGTCCACATCCTCCCTCAGCGGAGATGCAAGCAAGACTCCTTCTCCTTACTCTTATTCTTCACCCCTTGTTCAGTCCAGTCCTCTGGACCTATGTAAGTCTAAACAGCACACCAGTGAAAAGATAGTGGAACCTGCTTTCACAGCCAGTAAGCTATTACAAAATCTGGCTCAGTGTGGTTTGCAGAATGTATCCCCCTCGCCCCCTCTGCAAGCCTGTAGGCCATCGAGCAAAAGGCAAAGCCCGGAGCCTGAGCTAGACAGATCTCAGACTCTTCTGGACAGGGTTGCTGCTCCAATAAAACGGAATCCAACCCCTTTATTTGAACCACCCCCTGCCACTTTCTCACCCTTTTCTGGACGAGAGCGCTCACCTCCAGCATCTACACAAATTGAAAACCTCCTGGAGAGACGGACCGTACTGCAGCTGCTGCTTGGCACTGCTTCCCACAAGGAGAAATCCACTGGGAGGAGAAGCACAGAGGTGGCTATGGGTGACCACGAAAAGCCTCCAGGGTCATATTTTCTGTGTGACAGCTCAAACGGACCTCCATTGAACATCATGGTCAAAACAGAGCCAAGAGACGAGAGTCTTCTTTCAGACAGCTCTGATGATGCTGGACGCCATTGGAGATTATGGCATGAAAGTCACAGCCCCGTCACTGAAGCACACAGCAATGTTAAAGAAGAAGCTAAATATGGACTTCTCAGCCAGCTCTTGAAACAGAAGACAACTACCTATCATTCAAGTCCACGCACAGAGCAGATTGTGAGCACAGTGAAAGAGGAGCAACATGATTATCAGGTGCCACTCCCTAAAAAGAGGAAACTTTGCTTGGAGTTGGCTGAACACCTCAGTAAAGAACTTTGCCAGAGACCACTGGATACTGTGAGTGAGTGTCTGGTGTCTGGAACACCTGAGGCCCACAATATCAGAAGGCTGCCAAGCCCGAAAGAAGAGGACTTGTTCATCAAGAGTCCTGCGAGTAAAGCTCCCATGAGAGACAGCCAAAGCTTCAATGTTTTGAAGCAGCTCCTTTTGTCAGACAACTGTCTGAAGGAGATATCTCAGCCCCAGGGGATCCCTAGTCCTTCAGTCCTCCCTCAGGCAAACTGCAAAGCCAACGGGAACTTCAGTCAGTCCAGTTACAATCACGAACTTGTGAACTTTCCACAGTTTCCCCAGACTCTTAACTCAGGGCCTGGTTGTTTTAACCCACTCACTTCCTCACCAGGAAACAGCATTCAGGGATCCTCTTGGGATAAGGGCTCCTCCCCCAGACCCAGTCTCAAATCTGAGAAGAAAGAAACAGAAAGCTCACCAAGGTGGACACTTGCTGGGGAGGATAAATGTGAATCCAGTCCTGATTCTCCACCTCTAATGAGGTCTAATCCTATACTGTACTATATGCTCCAGAGGAGGAACAGTCAGCTCAGAAAAGAGGTGGAGGATCATGCGCAGAGGACGCAATGCGGGGTTACAGTGAAAGTAGAGCCATGTGCCGATAATCGGTACAGTGACTCCAGACTTAGTACGATTTCTCCAGTTCAGATACAGAGACAAGGCAACAGAGGCGAAAACCTTAGTGGGCTGTTAGAAAAACCATAGATCCGAGCTGCCAAAGAATGAGAATGACGCATGTTGAGAAATGAGTGTGGATTTTGTTTTTATTTTGTAACAAAGAGCAAACTATGTAATGCTGACCACTATTTCTTTCACTTTAATGAATGCCGCAACAACGGCGACATTACACATTACAGACTGAGTGTGTTACGTTTACGCAATTTGATGTATCACATTTCTTTTCAATGCATACGTCATTTTTCCGAAGTTTGTACAGGTTCTATTTCAGTCCAATTCTTTTTTCTTTTTACATTTTAAGACATTTATAAAAAGAACATCCTAGTCCATATATATTCAATGACTCCAAAAACACCTACATTTAAAAAACCGCTACATTTAATTTTATATTTATTTCCGCAGACGTCCCTATTTTCCAAAGCACAATGTTATATTAGATGCATGTGTGCCATCCGAGCAGAACATCTTCACAATAAAGAACAATAAAAATAATTGAACTTTATAAATGAAGGTACGTCTCATGTTGTTCTAACTGAATGATTGTGCCACAAACTCTATCCCAGTAGGAAGGATAGTGACCACATCACACACACACACACACACACACACACACACACACACGTTGTGTTACAATGCTTTAATTTTTACATCAGGAATGAATCTATAGGTGTTCTTGGGTGTTTGGCATGAATAAAGAAAATTCATATTTTTTAGCTGTCAAAATATCTTTTTACGGTTTTGTATCGTTCATTGTTTTGTACTTTATATACACATATATGTAGCAGTTCACAGACTTGTGGTGTCAAATATGAAAATTTTACCCCAAGATGTGAGAACATGTTTATGAACTGAGAGATTTCTTTTTCATATATATATATATATATATATATATATATATATATATATATATATATATATATATATATATATATATATATATATATATATATATATATATATATATATATATATATATATATATATATATATATATATATATGTATATATATGTATGTATGTATAGCATGTGAAGCTGAGAGTCTGCTGTGAAAGAAAGTTTGATCCATTGTCCAGTTAAATATGAACTAAAAAAACAATCGGCATACGGTCTATTTTATTCCTTCCTCTGTATGTAGATACATTTGGATTTGATAAATGTGTGTAAATAGTGCTTTCATGATGAAATATTACTATTTTGTATTGTTGAAAAAGCCCTAGTTTTATTGTCTTGGATTGTAAATATAATATCTGTCAATAATGTACATAAAATTACAGAAAATGAATTTTTTTGCATGTCTCTATGTTGTGAGCTAACGATAATCTTTCGACCTTTGTTCTGCAAGCTGTTGTGTTATGTCTGATCTCTACACTGCTGCCTGTTGCATGCACATGCATGGGAAGCACCTGCGTATCAGTACCTGGAATGGGAAATGTCAAGTCTTAAACAAATTTTTTATTGTTTTTTTATCACGAATAGATGGTTATTTAAAATATAGAATTTGATGAGATAAACGTACATTGGTTTGTATTTTTATTTTTCTTTGTGTGGATTCCTGTTCTGTTACTCTTTAAAACATTTCTCTAAGTTGGATTGACGTCATGCTGTGCATTCGAGAAATGCATTTGTAGCAACAAAAAAAAAAATCCGTTTCATATATGATACTCTTGTGACAACCATGATGTTTTACATTTTTTATTACTTTCTGGTGTTTATTTGCACTGATATAAATAAATATTGAAATGCACAAGACCACAAAGCTTGTATATTTTATAAGACAGCCATATACACATGTAAACATGTACAGTGGGACATAGTATCTCGATTCTGATTGGTCAGAAGATTGATTAAGTTTCTATTACAGCTCTGATAGTAGCGTCAGCTCTAGTATTTTATCGTTTCTGTAGTATTGAATTAAACAAGAACCTGTATGGTGGACACTCCAGATAAATGGACTAAAAAACTGTTTAGAAAGACGTATTTGTTGATATTGTGAAGTTTTCTGTGAAGACACATTTATTTAGCATTTTTGTAAGGAGTCTGCAGTGTCAGCACTTTGTAACTGTCCATAAATTTTCCCTACACAGGACAGAGACATCATCAGGACCTGACCCGGTAAGCTGACAAGCTGCAATTTATTGTCTTTTTAATGTCAAGAGAGAGGCTAGTGAGGAAACGACTTTATGGCTCTTATAACGTTAATGGTAACAGGAACTATGTAACTTTAAATGGATAAAAAGTATGACATTGTAATCGTTAAGAAATTGCTGAGGTACAAGTTGAATTAAACATTTGAAGATGTGCGATTATAGGAAGATAATCACCTTCAGGGTGGTAACAGTAACTGCTTCATCACACCACCCAGTCGTTGATTATTTTCCTATAAAAACAATCAGGAAAAAAAAAAAAAGATCAAACACTGCATGACAGTTGTGCAGAAGTACTTTTGCAGTAAAAATTTCAAGTGCAGCACAATGCAATAAACACAACACACTAACTTCACACAACAGCAGTAATGTAAATACGCAATGCTGAGCAAGCTGCATAAGAGGCAGCTCCATATGGGTGTGTCAGCAGGTAGAGAAACTCAAGCGATGAGAGCGTAAACTCCTGCTCACACTGTACGACTTGATTTCTCGACCTAAAAAACGTAAAAAGAGTTTTTAAAAGGCTGACGTTGAAAATTGGATCTTTTTCAATACTTTTTTTTTTAAATTCTGTTTTGATATGGAAGTCAGTGAAAGTTAAAACCTCTTTCACTTCCTTCTTCAACATTGTAAAATGAACTTGGTGTTCTTGAGCTGCACGTGTCTCTATAATAACATAATCCTTGGGTCCTTAGGTTACAAGGGATCTAGGGCACACTGGAAGCCCTGAGATTTGAATCCACAGACTATCGTGCACTGGCACAGAACCTCAACCTCAACTCAGTCTTAATTTGTCTACATTTTATGATCTGAAAGCTTTAAGTGTGTCTTGACCTGTCATAAATTCAAATATGGATATCCTGCCAACATTCCTAATCTAGTATAATTTCATTTTTATTTAAAAGTTTTTTTTTGTTTGTTTTTTTGTTTTGTTTTTTTGCTGTTTCATTGGTTACACAGAAAATGTTCTGTTTTTTTTGCTAGCTGTAAAACACAGAGACAAAGTTCCTTTTGTTTTTTTAAATGTTTGTTCATCATCACTGCAAATTATAAAATTTAACTTGAGTGTTCCTGCAGATGCTCTTTTAACTGCCAGACCTGTGCAGAAAACAGATGGTATGAAGTATTTCTGGGAAACTGTTAACATGCAATTTGCAATTCAAAAGAACACTAATTTTATGTGTGTGTGTGTGTGTGTATGTGTGTTTATACATGTGTGTATGTGTGTAATCAAGTGATTTTTTTAAAATGATTAACAGATCATAAGAAATTTTGTGCTTCAATGGGTCGCTGTAGATAAAACAAATATGTGAATTAAGTAAAGAATTAAGAAAACACCCGATATTGTGCTGTTATAGGAAAATAATCAATGGCGTGGTGGTGTGATGAAGCAAAGTTGCTGTTATCATCTCAAAATTGATTATTTTCCAGTAACAACATGTCCTGACATGTTTTATTCCTCATTCAACAGCAACAGAATTCTGAATATATATGTATTTAAAATTCATGCTAATGTTCCTGCTGTTTATTCACTTTAATTCAATTCATCATATGCAAAAAGACCTGCACTTTCAAAATTTCTAAATAATTAAGCATAAATATTTTGGTTTTATTTGATTATAAACCCCACACACTGTAAAAATGACATCTTAGCAAGCAAAAATATCTTTATTATAGTCAAGTGTCTAGTATTTCCTATTATAAGATTCCAATAAACCACATATATGATTATTAGATCTATTTCTAGACATTTTGTTACTCATTTCAAACTTGAAATAGTCTTGTTCTGTAGGCAGGTTTTTTTTTTCTTCTAACTTTATGCATTTATTTCTAGAAAGAAGCAAAATTATCCACCAATAGAATAAGAAGATTTAAAGCTTCAAATAAGAAAAAAGCATCTAATAACAAGCTGAATAATCGTACATTTCAAATATTAGATCAATCTGCCCATATTCAAGATATTTTCACTTGCTAAGATATTTTTTTGCAGTGCACTTTTCACCAGTGTGCTTGACGTCACTGCTCTGCAGTTAGATTTGCTCCCCAGGCCCTGACTTCCCCCTTTTCTAAATGAGTTCCCTTTCCTTCATCTTTAAATAACCTTTTTCTCCCTCTCTGTGAACTTCTCCATCCTCAGATTCTTATCATGCATGAACTTCGCATAACCCCTTATTTCCTTTGGCTCCAAAACAGAGAACAGCGAGTCAGGGCGCATGTCAGGAGCCAGGGTCAGTGTGTAAGATCCCACAATTGGCTGTTTGTCCTTCTGTCGCTTTGAAATCTGGAGTGGCTTTGGATGGACAACAGAGCTTCACTTACTCAGAGCTCAAGTTAAAGCTACTGAACAACGAAAACTCCAGGTCACTCAGAGTGTGTGTGTGTGTGTGTGTGTGTGTGTGTGTGTCTATGTCTGTGCGTGTGTTACCCAGTTCAATGTTTAACTTTTTCTCGTCCCAATCCCCAGCTGCTGTTTCAGAAAACATTCACAGCAAGGTGTGTAATTGCATTTTATGGCCCGTTCAGCATGACGGCTGTCACAAGCAAGTGTCGAGAATTAACCACTTAGAAAAAAAACAAACCAAACAATGAGATTGGAAATAATTCTCACAAAACAAAAAAAAATCAAGGAATGTATGGCTGTGACTTGTTGAAGTAAAAGTAGAGAAGTGAAAACTGATGTCAAGGTTTATATATTTTTTTCTAGTACACTTTCTCAAATTCCAGCATGGCCCTTCTTCAAGCCTGGGCCTCAACGGTCATGACCTTTGTTTCTCCAGTTGCTCTGCAGCTGAATGCCCCATATTTCCCAGCATGCCTTACTTTGACATCAACCATCAACATGACAGCAGTAATCTACTTCTTTTTTTTATTAACATAGCATCCTTGAGTTCCATAAATTCTGCTGTCGGGGCTCCTCAACAGTTCTTTGGATTGTCAGGAGTTATTAGTTTTCTAAAAATATCCTATTTTCTGATAGGAGAACACTCAGTTGTAGGCCCAAACCTTTAAGCCGAAGAGCCTTTAACGGATTCTAGAGTTGACAGTTTTGTGTGAGACTGCACCCTGCTATGTGTTGACCTCAGATTTCAGACGAATAATTAATGGTATAACTCCGCCCCCTGTTCTCCGGGCCCTGCCTCCCAACATTTGTAGGTGACATTTTAACTGGAAACATTTTTAGCTGGAAAGTTTTTTAATTTGAAATTAAATTTATATCATGTTCCATTTTACAAAATAATTAATTTAAAAAGAGATAACAATGTACAAGACTTTTATTACTTTTATTACAAATTTGTTACACCAGCTGTCTCTCTCTCACTGTCTGTCTTTTTCTGTCGCTCTGTCTCCATCTCTCTCTCTATCTCTGTTTATCTTTCTCTTTCTCTCACTCTGTCTCTCTATTTAGCTTTTCACTCTCACTGTCTATCTACTGCTCTCTCTTTTGCTCTCTCTCTCCCTCCCTCACTCTACATCTCTCTCTCTTTCTCTCTGTCTCTCTCTCTATATCTGTCTGCCTACCTCTGTTTCTCCCTCTGTCTACCTCTCTCCCGCCCTCTTTCTCTGGCTCTCTGTTTCTCTGTCTACCTCTCCTTTCTCTCTCTCTCTCGCTCTCTGTGTCTCAATAGCACATGATGTGACTTTCAGCCTACGCATAAGGTCATGGCACAAACACTTTTGAAAGCTTCGCTCCAAGGATGTTATCTTTCTGCAGAAAAAAGAATATGCATAGTATAAAAGGTAACATTTCTATGATTGGCTGTAGCAACACTGCCATGTATCAGACTAAAGACTGTGAGATGTTTCCGATCATATTGACACTGTGATCTTTTGTCCTTCCGCTGCACACCCACCCTGAGCCAACTTCATAGGTCGTGTACTTCCAGAGCAAACATTTCCCCAAAGTGTGTGAATGCGAAAAGGGTGGCTCAGTGCCGACCAATCTCACAGAGAGACCAGATAGAGATTAGAAGTTTGCAAAAGGTCACGGCGAGGGCAAAGCGAGCACATTTGTGCTGTGTGCTCACAAAGATTCATTCCTTCTCCCAAAGGTAAGAAACTCTCCACACGACCCAATACATCAGAATGACCCTTAACTAACCTTCGCAGAGCAGTTAAGATAGATGCCACGAGGACTGGAGGAGACATTATGGGGTGACTCGGGTAGTTTAGAGGCTCAGATACTTTTCAGGTGGACGGTTTCTGTCTTTGCTGCGAAATGGCTGTAATGATTCAGTTGTTTTGACAGCACCAGCTCGTTTTACCAAAGCCACTGACTTTGGCCATTGACATGCCCGGGTCATCTCTGAAAGAAAAACCCGCATGCAGGCGTCGAACTGGTTTACGGACTTGTCTGTGGGATCCAAAAGATAAATAAATAAACGTGTCATTTATCCAAAAATCCATCTCATTTATTCTGCAGTAGCACTCGCAGTCTAGTTAGCAGATTCTCTTTTTGCATCAAAGCGTTCACTAAATGAATTCAATTATAATAGACTCTTCTATTCGATGCGTAAATTAGATTGTCTGTGATTTATTGTTCCTGGAGAATCTCATCTGTTTCTCTGAGATGAATTCTGGATAAATTCAAAAACTGGATATATTCAAACATTTCTTCTTATAAGAATTCTATTTTTATTGAAACACAAGCCAGTTTCTCTCCAAGTAAGCACTTATACAATAACTTGGCTGACTAAAAAGGTTAAATGAAATTATTTTTAAAATAAATAGGGTTCTTGCGAGTTTGTCCCTCTTGTGAAACCCTACAATTTTTTTACAGAGAGGCTTCCAAGTAGAAGCTAAAGAACCCAAAAGGGAAGGTAATAATCGGGGAAATAATGTTAGAGATGCTGTTGGGTCTATGGTCAGAATGTAAAAAAAGAGGGATAATACAGATACAGTACATCCATTTTTTGTTATGGATTTTAGCATACCGTACAATTACTTTACATTCCTAATCATTTGGCACTTTTATCCAAAGTGAAGGTTAAGTGCCAAACAGTGGCTTTCTGGCAATCCTGGGATTTGAACTCATAACTTTCTCGTCCTTATAACAGCCTTATAAAAAAAAACATTGAAAACATCCTGTTCTATGAAAACTCGTCACAAGAAATTCACTCAGAGGTTCGATTCAAAATCTTACCTTTACCTCAATGTCAGTGGGTTTCATTTAGGAAGCCACAACTAAACACACACTCACACAGCGACACGTTTTAACACGCAGGTTTCAAATTCAAGCATAACTGAAATTGCAGTGGGACAGGGGTGCTACATCTCTGGACTTTGAAATCTTTGAAAATATGTTATATAACACTAAAATACATAAGCTGCACATCCATATCTCTCACTCTAGAACTTCCATAATCCCGGTGTCATATAAATGTGGTTTTTTTTTTTCCCATGCAGATACACGAGTACGTGGAGGGACAAGGACAATCCAGGATGAGAATCTGTCATTCTTAAAATTATGCTTTGGAGCCATTATGGTTTTTAAAAAAAAATTTTTATCATTACAGTGAACACGTGACTGGCGAGTATTAATGTGTCATAGAATGTAAGAGCCAATCAGGTTACAGTATGCAAATACAGACCAAATAACCTTAATTTACCAGGGAGCAGAGAAGGACACATGTAAGTTTGGGTGTGTTTCAATTAATGTTTTCATCTAATCTTGTTTTCTTGATGAAGGTCAAAGTGTAGGTGACTTTTTTTAATGACTTTCTTTTGTAAAACTTTTTACAAAAACATTTTTTATTCAGTATAATAAAAAAAATTGTATGGCCTTCAAAACAAGTCTTCAGTCACCGCACATGAACAGCCTTTGAACAAGGCCGTATAGAGACGATACTCACTCAGTGTCATTCCGTAATCGAAAGTAAACATTCACCGGAGTCTCAAATTATCCTTGCTTCAAATGACAGCTCAAAGGTGACCTTGTTGCTTTTTCTTTTCTTTTTTTTTAGGCAGTTGTCTTATCTGAGCAGAGACGCCATACAGCAGGGATGGATCCATCAACAATATCCTGGCAATCTGATTTGCACCTTTAAATAGAAATACTGAATGTGTTTATGCTTCACATATGAGGCGGGATCAGGTCAGTGTATAAATGAGAGCTTGTGCAATGTCTTGAAGGACAGGACTTTACGTAGAAACAGTACACGCTTACATTTCCCCTATATGGTGGCTTAGACGGAGCCTGGTTATGCAACTGTTTAGTCTGGGAAATTATTGTGCAATAGTGCCATCTGCTGGACTTTCATGCTCTGTGCAGCGAATTCAGAAAAACAAACTAAACCCGCAAAAAATTCTGAGAAAATGAGGCAAATAACAAACCAGGCTTATACAGATTATACAAATTTATACCACATCTGTGTTCAATGCTCTATTCTGATAGGTCAGAACATTAATGATTGATTCCTGTTTTCTATAACTGATTAGATTTCTCTAACAGTCAGCTCTGATATTAGTTAATATTAATGAGCATATTATAATATGTTATCATCTCTGTTGCAACAATTTACACAGGAACTTACATAGCAGACAGATGCTCCAAATAAACCCAATAGAAAATGTGTGTAATTGCTGATATGATGAAGTTTTCAGTGAGGAGACATTTATTTAACATTTGTGGAAGGAGTCTCCAGTGTCAGGGCTCAGTAACAAACTGCATTTTTTTTTTTCTAAATAACTTCAAGTGTGAGGAAAAAAAAGAAGCTGTTAAAGAAATGTACAATGGCATTTTTTTATTAATAAAAATTGTTGACAAGTTGCTGTGGTATAAGAGGAATAAAACACTTCAGGATGTGCTGCTGTGACAAAATAATCAACTTTGAGGTTGAGGCTTCATCACACCAGCGTGTTGTTGATTATTTTGCTATAACAGCACACCCCTAAGTGTTTTATTCCTTACATATCGGTTGTTTTTGTAAAACAGGGTTTAAGAATATTTTTCCCCATTTCATTTTTATATATAGTACACTGGCCTCTAAAATGACATAAGTCAGAAATTATTAAAATAAAAGATAATAGATACGTACAGCTTATGTTATATAAGTATTTTTTTTAAATTAAATTTACTGGAATCGCTTTTTAATTATTTACCCACCAGCGATCACAGAGCTGACAGCATTGAGAGAAAAAAAAAAAGAATATTAGAAGATGAATTATTTAATAGTGATCTAATTACTCAGCAGGTTGCACTTATGCCTGCAAATAAAAACCCAAAAAATGAATATAATGTTGCCATGGTGCTCAGAAGAACAGAGACAGATGATGAAGAAATCTAAAGCTATTAAATCTAAAATCCAGCAGTGTACTAAGCGTATATGCTTATACTCACTTACTGTATGATGATTCAGATTCAGAAGAAATAACAGGAAAAGAATTCATAGCCATGTGGTTAGCATAATTAGGATGTATGAAATCAACTAGCGACAGGATGTAGCACACATGCACGCGCACACACACATATTCTGTTTGCTGGACAGTTATGTGCTCGGTATTTATTCTACCTCTCGCTCGGTATGTAGTGCAGGATGGGACCTTCAGCCTACTCGAAAGGTCACAGCACAACCTCGTGGAGGCGGCCTACCACTTCTCACCGCAGCCCACTCCATCTCCCCAGTGCTTTTCAGAACTGTGTGTTCATTTTTAGTGTGTCACATTCTACTTCTTAAAGAAATAGCTCACACACATACAAAAAAAAAGAATTGCATAAATTTCCACCTACAAAGACAAGTGTTGTAAACTTCTTTAGATTTGTTGCTAATAAATAAGTAAAGAATAAAAGACTTGGGGGTGTGCTGTTATAGGAAAATAATCACTGATGTAGTGGTGTGATGAAGCAGCACTAACGTTACGACCTTGAAGTTAATCGTTTTCTTATAACCGCACACCCCGAAGTGTTTTCATCCTCTTATTTGCAAGCATAAACATGTTTATTTATTAAAGTATGACATGTCATACTTTTTATCCATTTATGATTACGTTTTAAGCTGTGACATAAGTCAAACATGAAACAAGTTAGTTCCTGTTCTCACTTACATATAGCAGCTATAAACAGATGTTCCCTCATCAACCTCTTTTTTTCCTTTCTCTTCACACACACACACAAAACAAAACAGCTTCTCTGTCCTGTCATAGCTTTACCACAGACTGATACTAAGCTCTGACACTGGAGACTCCTTCCAAACACTACCTGATGAAACTTTGCGAATCTAAGGCTGCTTTCCTGACAACCGGCACACTGTAACCATGACAACACTCTTACCACTTCTGCTTAGCTAACTGTTTTGGGTAATTAGTTAATTTAACTAGTTAATTTAACAAAAAAAAAGTTACTTTTTCTAATCACCTGATTTCTTCCTAAATGTATGTATCTATTTATCTATTATTTATTTATTTATTTTTAATTTTTTTTATTTTTTTTGGGGGGGGGGGGGGGGGGGGGGGGGGGGGTTGCAGACCAAATCTTTAATCTCAGATGAATATAGTTTATTTAGTCAAGCTTCTCTGACAGGAAGGGCAGGGCCAGAACTAATCTTTAGCAGCTGGAGTTTCATTTCCTCCGTTTTAATTAGAAAAAAAAATGACTTAATCCTCTAAGAACAGCTTGCAGCCTCCAGAGTTTCAGTTTCAATTCATCTTTATTTCCTCTGAAGTGAAAAGAAACGGGTGCGTTTCATTTACCATATTTCATGTTCAGCATCCGTGTTTTTTAATGAACTCTTTTCTTATCACATCATCGTCATCATCATCTTCATCATCACATAACGTAAGAATGCTCTATTATTGAGGTCTAAGTGAAACTGAACCAGACCCAACTAATAGAAACAAAACTCCAGCAGAAACCAAGCGCCGCTTCTACTGTGTTCATGTTTATCCCACCCGTATTCCTACAAATCTCTCATCCTGCTCTATGATTGGCCAACATGATGTGGTATGCTGAATACTGATTGGCTTATTCGTAGAAATGTGCGCTGTTAGCCAATCCGAGTGGTGAAGGCGGGGTGTCTCGAATGCGGGTAGGAAAAAAAACACGACGCGACTCTTTTTCTATCCCATGCCTGCGCTTCCCATGGCGCCCGCTGCTGCGCTGCTAAGCGGGGGGACATTTTAACTAACTACTCTTTAACTTAGGAGTTTCAGTTTCACGCGTTCATTTTTTTTAAATTCGTTATTTCATTTCATTTGCAACCTGGCGCGGCCATGACCGTGGAGCAGAATGTCCTCCAGCAGCACTCTCAGAAGGTAAGCGCTCATGCGCTCAATGTTTTGCTATGCGCCAGTCTGGGAAAGTTAGCATTAGCTTAGCTAGCTAATAAACTAGCTAGCTTCTCTTAATCTCAGTCTGGCATTTATTTGCGTACGAGTTGCTATTTTTTTTATTATTATTATTATTTTAATTTTTTGGTGGGAACCTGGTGCGTGAATTGTGTTGTGTTGCGTCTACGCTAGCGTAGAATTTGAGCTAGTCAGCTAGCTAAGGAGCTAATGTTGACATGGGCTGCGTGACACGCCTAGAAACGAGTTGCTAGCCACGTAACGCCGATGCTTCATTTCGTTTAGCATACTGCTTTAATATTCCGGTACTTTTATTCTTTGCTGCTTCATTTTGACAGGTTTACTCACTGTGTCATTTCGCCTGCTAGAGATTTAAAACACAGTGATTGTGCAACCTCCACATTTGTAAGCTGTTTATAACACCTTTATTACACTCTGGCACTGATGCACGTCAGAGTTGAATATCATGTAGCTGTTGTGGGTGTGTGAGTGTGTGTGTGTGGGTGTGTGTGTGTGTGTGGTGGGTGTGTACAGTATTGCCGTTAAAGTAAAATCAATCTTGGTGTTTCGGAGTTTTTTTTTTTTAGTTATGGACACCATTTATGACAGTATATGTAGAAAAAAAAAAGAAGCTTTTTTCCCTTTTTAATTTAGTTACTGATGGGAAAATGTGTAAAAATGTTTTCACAGCTCATCCTGTACTAATCTTGTATTTGTCCAATTAAATGCAATCCAGAAGGTATATGCCCCGCCCTCTGTGGTGTGGCTCGTTCGCAGCGAACATGGTTCCTCAGTGAGTTTTTGACTGTGTGTCTTTTGACCGTGATCATATGACCACGTGGTACAAACATCCGTGTTTGTAGAAAGTACGACCTGCTGGTAACTCTGTCCTCCTGAGGTCATTTTATTGCTGTCCGCATGCGAAAGTTTTGTCGTTTAGCAGAGGTGTACAGGATGCGTTTTTTTTAAATGTCCAGTCCGAAGAGGGCTTATTTCGTACGTGTTTTTGTCGTGATGTCGCGTGCGCTTGTCAGAGTGTACGCACAGTATTGTCATTAAGGCTTACAAACATAATATAGCTATACGTAATGATTTTAATACAAGACTCCACATTACACACATCCCAGGCTGAAGTCCTGCTCTGATGTCCCTTTAAAACATTTCAAACACACAGGACATGTTTTGTTATTGCACTCAGTGTCATCTGAGGTGCCGGTTTTTTGGCATTGCTGCTGCTCGTCAAATCACAGTTGTGAAATGCTGTTCTGCATGTTGGGAAAGTCGGTGAGTCATGTCGTGTGAGAGGAGAGCAGTTCGGTCAGCGTACACACCATGTGGAGGTTTAGCGGAGAAGCTGTGTCCAGTAGAGAAGAAGGGAAAGTTTGTTCTGCCTGATGCGGTGTAATTTGCATAATGCACACAAAACGAGTTAAGACAGCAATGCTGATGTTTCAGTAGTTATGAAATGATCAGTACTGTACAAACAGGTCAACTGTGACTTTGTGTAAAAAAAAAAAAAAAAAGCATGTAAAGTGATTTTTTACATCGTCACTGAAATTTCATGAGCTTGCAGAGGGCTGAATCAAGAGGATATTAGTATTAGATGAATATTGGGTTCATATCCAAATTTAAGAAAATAGAGGTGCTGTAATAGTTTGTATGACGCGTCGTGATTCTTTCTCAAATGATACACCAAAGATCCAAAGTTCATCCAGAAGTCGTGTTTGCATTCACAAGCCAGAGAGGGAGAGATGTCATCACAGAAGCAGGTAGTAAGAAAGAACTCACATACCTTCTTTTAAAAAGATAGATAGATAGATGTACTTTATTGATTATTGATAAGAAAGAGCTTGACAAGACCATTGCAAAGTGCAAGAGCTGCTACGCCAAGATTAAATTCTTTAAACACAACCGATATGAGAAATCGTATTAGGACCTAGTGTTAGTAGGAACAACCAGAGAAGCCCTGAACAGGCAATCATAAAGATCTGCGGCCTTAATCAGTCGTAGAAAACCAAGGCATTGAGATGCATCGAGAATTGTTTTATAAGCGAATTGTATTATACTGAGTCTGAATCGAATCATGATACAAGTAAAGATTCCCATCCATAGTGCATCCCTACTTCAGTGGAGCCATTTCCCGTCACAAGTAAGCGTAAGTGAATGCAATCCAAATTTTTATGAATCGCAAATCCATAGTCAATTTCGTCAATCTGTAATTTATTATTGCATTTACATACAATTACTTTTGACAGTAAGGAAGAGCTGAGCCGAGAACCCAGGGGTCAAGATGTTACTCTTTTACACTCATATACACTCATTTCTGGTTATTTACTACATCACATGTAGGTTTAACTGGTACATTGACGTTTATCCAAAGACTTTTTCACTTAACTGGGATATTTAAGGTTCTGCAGTAATTCCACTGAGTTTCCAGTAAAGGCTGAATTATGCGTATGCAAAATGGCTGTCGCATGTTCCCTGCAGTCATTTCTATTCTAGACAGTTATTGAGTACCAACACTATCTGTTTTTCTATTCCACTTACTGTTTGGATTTTAAAAACTGCACTTGTTGCCCTCAAACAAGTTGAGGTTCAAACCTACCAAAAGTTCTTTTACATTGTAGTCTTCTGGATTTTCTAGATATTATATTCTTTTGAATATAAGGTCACAGTTTCCAATTTGAGACGCAGCTCATGACAGCAATCACGACGACGGCGGCGGAAAGGTTTAACGAGAAACAAAGCTCCTCAGTGTGTTTAATGTCTCTGAGCATGAAATCGCTAAACTTTACAGATTGACTTGGAAACTTGACAGACGGGATGTTTTGCTTCTGAAGTTCCATCTAGTGGATGTCACTATTTTTATCCTCCAAATGTACATAAACAACACACTTGAGCGTGTGAACAATGGTGCTCGTGTTACCGCTGCTTCTGCATGTGCAAAGTCATGTGTCGAGTATAAACTGGGTATTACACACACAGTATAATACATACACACATGGGGATGATGCAGCAGAGGAAACAGCAAAAATTGCTGTGACACTTGCTAGAGAGCTTCCTCGTCTCATCATACGATAAAATTAGACCGATGGCTCAGAAACAGTTGGTTTGAGAAGTGAAATGTGACTCAGTGCACTGGCACCAGCTCAATTCTGAAATTAAACTGGTGCCAGGAGTATTTTTTTTTTTAATCCTACATGTTTTCTCTTATTATTATTCAAACATTTATCAAGGTGAAAGGTTGTCTGCATTATTTATTGCTGTTTTTTTAAACGACTCTGTTGAGAACTTGGTAAGCTTGAACGCATGATCTGTGAGAAATCTCCAGACCAGTTTGCAGTTACGTCAGTGTCACGTAGCTGTATTGACACAGATGTGGTTTTGTCTTGACATTTTTATTGCTTCGCACAGTTCCTTCTTTAGGCCTTGTGGAAGGCTTGTGGCAGAATTCAAGGTGGGGTCAGTGATTATTATTTTGTTGTCACTGGAGTATCTGCTTAAGAGGTCTCTGTCTGTGCATTTGTGTGTTTTTGGATGTATTTGTTAAGATTTTTTTGAGAAATGGCTAACTTTAGCCAAAGTCATTGACCGCAACTTTAAATGTATATATTGGACTAATCAACTTTTTAATCTAGGTGTGTTATATTGTCATAACATTGTTTTGCATTATTATAGTTGCAGTAATTATGGTTATAGATACGGCCTGTGCTTTTTACACATTTTAAGAAGTGCTGTCTAAAGAAAAGACATGTGCAATGCTGCATTTAAATTTCTCCAAAAACAACAACAACCTTAGAAGACATCCACCCTTACGCTGTTTCAAATTTGACTTGTAGCACAATTATACCGCCTAATTAGGCAGCCTTCTCCCAAATGACACACAGGGAGAGTGATGATATATATCCTGTACATCTCTGGCAGTGAATAAATGTAGAGATTTGTGTGTGTTTCTTTCTGTAGCACCAACAGACGTTACTGAATCAGCTGAGGGAAGTTACTGGAACTACAGATGTTCAGCTATTACAGCAGGCCCTACAGGTAAAGAGACTCTCTTAGTGCTATCAACACTGACTTTACATGCCGTTGTTGGAAGTGTTTTATTCTACTACTACCATAGCAGTTTGTCAGTGGTACAGTTTTGTTCAGTATAGAACGATACGTCATTTTAAAAAAAATCTATAGTTTTATCTGTCTATAGTTGCATTTAATGTTGCGTAACAGCTGCAAAACAAGTTAGTTCCTGTTTTAGCAGCTATAAACAGTATTTTGCTCATTTTCTCTTGAAGCTGATAAGATAAATGATGCAGCTTGTTTGAGAGAAACGTCAAAACACAAAGTCCTGTGGGAGAAAACAGTTTTGGTCAACACTTTAAAAAAATTTTTTTTTCTTATCCAGCCACAGTGACATCCAACAGGCTTTCCCAGATTACCACACAACTGGTAGCCGTCCTTAATTAAAACAACATAAGTAGACTAAATCAAACCCTTTTGGTGCAAGTGTGACACTGAAAACTCAATTTTTCATCAAGTGCATCATCAAAGTCATTTTGCATGGTCTCGTTTTGTTCCCAGGTCAGCAATGGTGACCTAGCTGAGGCAGTAGCCTTCCTTACAGAGAAGAATGCCAAAGTCCCTCAGCAGGATGAAGCCACCTACTATCAAACCACACAGATCGGCAACGACAGATACATCAGCGTAGGCAGCCAGGCCGACACGAGTACGTATTTACACCTGCTCCTGGCCTAAGGATACACAGCTTTGGGGGGAAGAAAAAAAAAGTTGTCAAAAATGTTACCAAATTTCTTACGGCTCATTTAATTTGAATTATCTAGCTGCTGTTAATGTGGACTGTGATCACTTGTGGGCTTGCTTGGATGACAAATGGTTAATGTTCTACACTGCCTGTATTAACTGAAAGTATTAAACGGTGTCACCTCCTTTAAATATGACTCATGACTACATGAAAAAGAATATCCGAGCTCTTGGCTCGTATGACGAGCCAGACCTGGTAATTATTCCCACATGCTGTAAGTGCCTCTTAAAGCTTGATGGTGGTGTAAATGTGTAGTTCACTGTAGTAGATATCCATATATTTCATGTACATCACTGTGGGAGTTCAAGGTGAATAAACAAAATGGCATGATGATGTTTGGCTCGCGTTTCAGATGTGATCGATCTGACTGGAGACGATAAAGATGACCTTCAGAGGGCCATCGCGCTCAGCCTGGAGGAGTCCAACCGGGCCTTCAGAGAGACGGGCATCACAGATGAGGAGCAGGCAATCAGCAGGTGCTTCACACACCTCAACAAAACTCAGACTGTCCTCTGCGTTTATATATGCATACAGTGTGCATATAGGTATATGTGTGTGTATGTATATATATATATATATATGATTCTAGTGTAACTGGGCGGTGTAATGTCTCTCAGGGTGTTGGAGGCAAGTATAGCGGAGAACAAAGCCAGCCTGAAGCGGACACACACTGAGGTGTGGAGCGACTCGCCCAACCCTCATGACAGGAAGCGGCAGGGTAACTGCCCTGTGGGGCTGAAGAATGTGGGCAACACCTGCTGGTTCAGCGCCGTCATACAAGTGAGCTCCATTGTGCCCAGGTCTCACTGTTCAGCACGGCTTTCTGATTTAATCAGTTTTATATGAAGTCATGAATGCAGGCTTGTTTTAAGGTGACATTATTGACACACCACAAGTAGAATAGAGTAGGTTTGAGGTAGTGACCAGAAGGTTGTGACTTTAAATCCCAGAACTGTCCCATTCACCACATTTGGGTACTTAAGGCACTACAAACCATCGGTTGCTTTTCTGCTGACTCTGGGCTCTAGCGTTTTATTGTCACTCTGATGGATACTAAATATGGAATTTGTATGTTACACAATTATTTTTAAAAAAATATATATATATTTATAGAAATTGTTAATCATGTGTTGCATATGGAATAATGGGATATTAGTATCTGTAAAATGAGCTTTCTTGTTTATAGTAGTCCTGTGTATCTCTATAAACATCTCTCTATAAATACATCTCTCAAAGGGAATAGGCATATTGTGGAACGTTAATTTGTCCTGATTGTGCCAAATAAATCTCCACACGTAGTGCTGTGCTGTGTGTTGATCTTCACTGGCCTGCAGTAAAACATGAGCCATGGAGTGATACGTGTTTGGGTCACTGGATACACAGTCACATGCTGTTTGCTTGCCATGTGTAATCGGACTCCTGAAGAAGCCAAAGCACATTTGAAGGCTACAGGGAGTGCTGTTGACATTCTGAGCTGTGCAGGCTTGTATATTAATAATGCAGTCAGGCCTCTTGCGCAAGAGTCAAAACAAAACACACTTTAATCACTTAACCTGCACAACAGGCTAATGTATCCCATCTCCACCACATTGTTGTATAGCAGTTACACAAGCAAGACTTAAACACCGGATATGTTTCAGTTAGGATGTGTAAAAAAGCCAAACAACAATGCCAAACAAGCCAGGTAACATTTCATTAACATGAGATTGGAAAAGAGGGCTTTTTTTCGATCCTACATTGGGCATAATTTAAATAAACAAAAAAATGGAATTAAAAATTAAATAAAAAATGTACAAAAGTGCCTTTAAATTACAGCGGCTGTTATGGTGGCTTAGTGGTTAGTACTGTTGCCTCGCACCTCCAGGTTGGGGGTTTGAATCCCTCCTCCTGTCGCATGCTCTCCCTGTGCTCCCGGGACCCTGTGTAGGATCAGCAGAATTGAAAATGGATGGCTAGAAGCAGCTGATGTGATGTTAAAATTTTGTACGCAATCTTTAAAATTTTCTGAATGTTAAAAAGAATTTTACAGATCTTTTCAGGATTAAATAAAAATTTTTTTTATTTTTTATGAATACAATTTTTTAATCTACCCTCCCACTTTCAAGTCGTTTACATACAATTAAATGACTTCATTTACACAAACTCAGGAGCAAAATCTGGGAGGCAAACTAACTGGGCTTTCAAGTATACCACCTTTCTTTGTGAATAAATTCTTTACGCTTGATTATTTATAGAAAAAAAATAGATAGCAAAAATTTCAGTGTAGATTTTCATTAATCCTGACATTTTCTGTGTATTTTATTTTTTCAGTCCTTGTTTAACCTGCTGGAATTCCAGAGACTGGTGTTGAACTACTCTCCTCCTACCCGGGTGCAGGATTTACCCCGAAACCAGAAGGTGATCTTCTCCAGCTCCAGCACACTCACAGAGCGAGCTGTCTGTATTCCTGCCACACACACACACACACATACACACGCACACACAGACACACACCAGCTTATATTTCATCCCAGTGACCTTTGGTAAAGTCTCGCAGTGCCCTAGTTTCATCCCAGCGCCCCGGATAGCCATCGTACAGGGGGAGTGAACTGAAGGAAGAATATTTTCAAGCTTTATTTGTTCTCTAGCTTTAACACTATGTCTAATCTGTGTTAAGCAGCTTCCACAGCCAGTGGACCACTGTGTCTAGTAGGATTCAGTCCTGCACTCGATTTCTCGCTTGCTTTTCGAAGCTGGTGGAAAAGCAAGGCAGGGTTTAGGCTGTAATCTGTTAGCATGACAAATGGCACTCAGAAAAGGAGGGGGGAAGTCACTGGATATAAGAAGTGACCAATTTGTTCTGTCACTCCTCTCCTCTAGGCATGGACGTGGAGCACGTCTCAAAATGTTTTTTTCTCTCTCACTTCTCTGCTTCAGCGTTCAGAATATGGATTGTAATGTTTAATTACTATTTCATATATTCTGATTATAACAAAAGTTAGCACATTCTTTGGCCGAATGAGTAGTGAACACTTAATATGACCTAATATATGAGAGAAATTCTCCATGTGAAGTGCGCAATTACCATACAAAGTAATCGCGATCACTTCTCTCCAGATTACATTCCTGGAAGTGACAGAGTAAATTTTTGGACTTCGTTCAGTTGTACTCCTTTCATGTCAGAACAGGTACGACGATAGCAACAACCGCACTGCTTAATGAATAGTATTAAAGATTAATTACACCATACATTTTTTTTTTTCCCCCCCAAGTTAAAAACTGAATATAATTGAAAAGCATAAATCATGTCAGTCTTGCTAAACATGTAATCCATCTTCCCAAGCTGTCAAAATACCATCAAGCAGATAAGTCTTTGAGTTTGAAATGAAAAATAAGATGACATACTTGGATCACGTTTGATATTCACGCTTCTACACATATTTCTGTAATTGCATTTAGCTTGATACTTACAGCTAATTAGTGTATTTGTACGCATTGTAGTTTTTTTTTAGTATTATCTCAGATTGTTTATAGTTTTATTTATCAGTTTTGGGTGTAGCGGAAAGCCGGTTTGCTCAGCACAAACTCCCGGTTTCCTCCCAAGCCCATCTTCCACACTGTCAATCTCAGGAGTTCCCACCAGCTTTTTCCAGTGATTTGTGCCATTATGGAAAAAATGGAAGGTGTAGTTAATCTTCAATAACATTTTAAAATGGCTTAAAGGCCCTGTAGATTGACACGGTGCAATACACCGAGATTAAAGGATTTGTTGTTGTTTTTTTTCTTTTGCACCATAAATCACTGTAGCTTCACTTTCACCGAAAGGCAAATATCAATATAATGTTTCTTATTTATGCAAAACAAACTAGTTAGAAATCAAATTAGAAACTAAATGCAAACATATTGGTGCAGTCCATCATTTCCTAAAATTCACCTTCGGTCTCTGCCATAAAATTTTATGAAATTTTTATTAAAAGCATTTTCATTTTGATGTTTTGCTACTATTTTAAAATTATAACTCCTACATTTTAAAAGGATGCTATACAGGATTGCAGTACATCTTTTGAGATGTTTTTTTCTTCTGTGTGTTCAGGAGCACAGGAATCTGCCCTTCATGCAGGAGCTGAGGAATCTCTTCTCCTTGATGGTGGGATCCAGGAGGAAATACGTCGACCCGTCCAAGGCTGTGGAGATCCTCAAGGATGCCTTCAAGTCCAGCGAGTCGCAGCAGGTTTGCTTCACGGCTGAGGTTTTTGACTGCCTTGACTGCCTCTGATGTTGGTATCAGCCCACAGACCTTCTGATAGACATTTTGTGACCTGAAAAAGTGTAGTGTATCTGGCGCTTGTGAGTTAGTCTGTATATTACCGCATATAAGTGATTAATGGTGATAAGTGGGCATTGATTGCTACTGTTCTGCTGGTGTTTGCGTGACCTGTGTGTAAAAAGACCTGCAGCTCTTTTATGACATTGTGAAAGTGATTTTGTGTGTGTGTGTGTGTTAACAGCAGGATGTGAGTGAGTTCACTCACAAACTGCTAGACTGGCTGGAGGACGCGTTCCAGATGAAGGCAGAGGAAGACAGGTAGGCTTCAGCACACATCTGCTCTGGCACAAGACCTTCATTTTTTATGACAAATGGCCAACTTTCCTGCTCTTTTCTCACACACCTTGCACCCTCATCAATCAAAATGACCTATGACCTTTTACCTATTATGCATGCTAGCCATTAGCTGAGCGGTATGATGATAAATGAGCTGCATTTAACTACATGACTTCAATTAGTTCCATTGAATAAGTACCGAACATAACTCGCGGGACGACGGGGTTAACGCTCACCCAAGTGCAGCTGATTTCCTCACTGCAGTTTCTTTGTTCTCTTTATAGAGAGGATGAGAAGCCAAAGAACCCGATGGTGGAGCTGTTTTATGGCCGCTTCCTGGCTGTAGGTGTCCTTGAAGGTGAGGGATTATGAGTTGTGGTCACTGGAGAGCCTTTGTCCTGTGTATGCTCATGAGATCTGCAGGCCTCCATTCATCCTTGATGTGGGATTGACCTTCAGACAGATATTTCTCAGATCTGACAGATGGATTAAAATCACGATTGTAGAGAAGGCTTCAGCTCAGCTGCAACAAAAACAAGGGAAAAATTACTACACATATAAGGGTCTTTATAAAATGTCAGTTTTGGGAGTCTTTGGCATGATTATTGTCAGGAAAATATGATATGTGGGTCAGTCAAGGTATGAGTAGTGTTTAAGGTCTGCGTGTATTGTTTTTCCTTTAGGAAAGAAGTTTGAGAACACAGAGATGTTCGGACAGTACCCGCTACAGGTGAACGGCTTCAAAGACCTACACGAGTGTTTAGAGGCCGCCATGGTGGAGGGTGAGATCGAATCTCTGCATTCTGCTGAAAACTGTGCCAAATCTGGACAGGAGGTGAGCATTCAGTTTAAATGTGCTAGCCTGTACACTGCACATGCACAATAGAGATTCAACAGTAGGATGCAAAAGTCTGGGTACAGGGTAGTGTGTATTTGCCAAATTAAATACTCACCATAAAAAGTGTCTTTTTTTTTTTTTTTTTTTTTTTTTTTTCCCCCTTCCCCTTCCCCTCCCCCTCAGCACTGGTTTACTGAACTTCCCCCAGTTTTGACGTTCGAGCTGTCACGGTTCGAGTTTAACCAGGCTTTGGGCCGACCTGAGAAGATCCACAACAAGCTGGAGTTCCCCCCAGTGCTCTACATGGACAGGTGAGTGATCTTTCTCATCTCCTGTTTCTCATGTGTATCGTGTATTAGAATGTGAGACACTGAAATTAATCCTCTGCGCAGGTATATGGACAGGAATCGTGAAATCACACGGATCAAGCGGGAGGAGATCAGAAGACTGAAGGAGCATCTGACCGTCCTCCAGCAGCGGCTCGAGAGGTGAGTTTAAAAACTGCCAGGCGTCTTTAGGGAGTAAAATGTAGGACACGGATCAGCAGTGTTGAAGAAACACAGATTGTTGTAGTAACTCTAGGTCTCTATGAGTGTTAATTCAACACAGAGTATTGTGCTGTGTGTCTCAGACGTCTCGTGTTTTCAGTAGCGTAATTGAAAGCTGTGACATTGTAAATATTTGTAAAGCAATATGGCAGGAGTGTGTTGTGAATGTCTGAGCAGAGACAGGCTGTCGCTGTGGCAGAGCTCGCAACAGCATCGTTTGTTTAGCTTATATTTATAGATCTTGAAATTTGGATCACACACACACACTCTCTCTCTCTCTCTCTCTCTCTCTCTCTCTCTCCCCCCCCCCCTCTCTCTCTCTCTGTCTGCCTCCCTCTCTCTGTCCCTCTCTAACTCACACATTCTTACTGTCTTGTCTCACTCTCAAACTCTTTCACACTTTATCTATCTAGCGGTCTATCTCTTTCTCACTCTCTCTCTGTCTCTCTCTCTTTACATCTTTCTCTTTGTGTGTGGGTATATATATATATATATATATATATATATATATGTGTGTGTGTGTGTGTGTGTGTGTGTGTGTGTGTGTGAGTGAGAGAGAGAGAGAGAGAGGGAGAAACGTGGGGGGAAAGAGAGAGAAAGAGACATCCAGATTTCAAGGAAACAGACAGCACTACACACACACACACACATACACATATATATATATATTTCTTCCCTGTCTCTCTTTCTCTCCCTGTTTATCTCTCTCTCACCTGTGTGTATGCGATCAGTATTCACCAGAACGTTCTGGCTCCCTGTTTCAGGTATCTCAGTTATGGCTCGGGTCCTAAGAGGTTTCCTCTGGCTGATGTTCTACAATATGCCATGGAGTTTGCCTCCAGCAAGCCTGTGTGCACTTCACCCATAGAGGACTTCGACACGTCAGCGCCACCTGGTGGCACAACAGCACTGGTGCCTCCTGCACCAAGGTAAGGCTGGACTCTGGTTGAAGAATCTGTACACAGTCCTCTGATTTGTTTCGTCTACACTACTTTGATCATGATTTTTGTTTTGCTCAATTAATTAAAATATCATTGCAATAGTTTGTCTCGTCATGTGTTATGGCATTCTTGAAACGGTGTCATGGTAATTGACATGGTATTGTAATTAGTAATACACTTAAATTCTCTGCAGTGTGGCAGAGCAGGGCCCTTTAGCCCCTCCAGACGGCTCTGGGACTTCTCCTCAGCCTCAGCCACAACAGCAGCAGCAGCAGCAGCGTGTGACCATCCACAAGCCCTTCACCCAGTCACGTGTGCCCCCAGACCTGCCCATGCACCCTGCACCCCGCCACATCACAGAGGAGGAGCTGCATGTGCTCGAGGGCTGCCTGCACCGCTGGAGGAGCGAGGTGGAGAATGACACGCGAGGTACAGTGATTGCAAACAGCGCACAGACCTGCACACGTTTTCCATATACAAGTCCTGTCTGTTGTCACATGCTTACCACGTTCTTGTCATGCCAGATCTTCAAGGGAGTATATCCAGAATCCACAGAACAATCGAGCTCATGTACTCAGACAAGACGATGATGCAGGTGAGATTTTTTATATAAGTATTAGATTGCAATAATTAAACTGCTTTGCTCTTTTTTTTTAGATTTGATTGGTCAGAAGGTGTTGATTAGTTTTCTAATTCAAAACCCAGGTTTATATTAATGGGCCTGTTCTAATAACAGGTAACTCTTGGTAACACAACGAACTGCATTGTTGTTGTTGTTGTTGTTTTTAATTATTTATTTTTTTGTCATATTATATTCAAGAAAGATTGAAAAGGGAATGAATGTTTATAGCTGCTTTAACAGCTGTTTATAGCTGCTATAATTGATAACAAGAACTAATTTAATTATTATGGAATAAAAAGTTTGGCATTCTTTCAAAAAAAAAAAAAAGTAATCGGTGGTAAATTGGTCTTCTGTAAGAGGAATAAAAAAAGTTTGATCCCACCACACCGTGTTATATTAACAGCACATTATGAAATGTTTTATTCCTTACATGTTAAGAGGGACGGATATTTAAAAATGCAAAACTATCCCTTTAAGTTATATTCACAGGGACTATTTCGGTATTCAAACCAGTCTTGATTTTCCCTGATGACTTTTTGAAAATTTTTTACCATGTTTCAGGTGCCGTATCGGCTGCACGCAGTCCTGGTGCACGAGGGCCAGGCCAACGCAGGCCACTACTGGGCGTACATCTATGACCCGCAGCACCACTGCTGGATGAAATACAATGACATCTCGGTGACCAAGTCATCATGGGAGGAGCTGGTGAGGGACTCGTTCGGCGGCTACCGGAACGCCAGTGCTTACTGCCTCATGTACATCAACGACAAGAAGCCCTTCCTCGTCCAAGGTACGGCACTTAATGTAATAATTTAATAATATTATGAGAATAATAATACACTTCTTCTTAAAGTGCGCACTTGTACGAGAAGTGCTTTTGATAATATTATTATTCCTTTCTATAAATCAAGGTCATGCATATGATAATAAAGTTCCACATTGAACTTGAATCTATAATAATCTTTTTTTTGTAAGCTTTGTAATGGTTTTGGTGAGATAGACATGTATTATGTGTTAGCTGTGTTAAACTTGTGGCTCCAGTGAAAAACTAAAGAGATAAGTTGTGGTCCTATTATTGGCTACATTTGGGGTAAAAAAATGCGTAAATATTCCTTTAACTGACAAGAATACAGTGCAAAATTACAAAAAAAGTATGTGTAACATAAATCAAAGACATGCAACATGAACCACAGAAGTAATTCATTATTTAAAAAGAAAAAAAAATGTCATTCATTAATAATGAGATGTTTTCTAAAATTAGTAATAGTCTGTGTCCTTGAGAATGTTTGGTTTTTTGCTTCTACATCTGGGAAGCAGGAGGAGTAAGATGTTGACGTTGGCTGAGTGCGTGAACAAAAGCCTCTGTGTGTTTGTGTGTGGACCTCAGAGGAGTTTGATAAGGAGACGGGCCAGGTGCTGAGCGGCCTAGATAAGCTGCCTCCAGACCTGAAGGAGTATGTGAAGGAGGACAACCAGCATTTTGAGCGTGAGCTGGAGGAGTGGGACGCCATGCAGGCCAGGAAAGCCCAGCAGGAGAAGCTGGCCCTGGCCGCAGCCGCCACTGCCGCCGCATCTCCTCGTCCCATGAGTACCGAGACGAGCCCTGCCGAGAGCACGGGTCAGCCTTCACCACACGCCATACATACAAACACACTAGTGTGGAGTCAGAGAGTGGAGTAGGGAGAGTACAGGACAGAACAGTTATTTGTATCTCTTACCTGGAGGTGTTAGCATTAAGAAAGCTAGGCAAATACCGCCTGCTGTGGCATGATCTGATCTCACTTGGCCCTGATTGGTGACGTCACCCCAGTTTGTATTTAATGAGTGTCACCACTGCTACTTTTGTCATTAGTGGATTTGCACTATGCAGATTTTTTTTTAAGTTTCCAAAAATTCAAATATGCAGTCTATGCCAACAAGGTTTATCAACACTGTAATCAGCAGCGGGGTGGTGTGGCATGAGTTACTGTTCCCACCCCAAAGTTGATTATTTTCCTATAACAGCACATCCTGAGGTGTTTTATTCCTCTTCTATCACAGCAGTTTGACAATTTTCTATAAACCTTTGTTAGAATGACACATCATAAATTTTATCCTTTTGTAGTTACATTTAATGTTATGAAACTTACACAGAACAGCTTCGTTCATGTTACAACAGCTATTAACTGTCTCCTTTTTTCTCTTTCTTGAATTTAATAAGGCAAAAAAAAAAAAAACGCAGCTTGACATGTTGGCGGTGAAAACCGAAGACTTTTCCCGTTTTAGGAAAGTTTTACCTATGACTGTTCATAACACTGACACTGGAGACTCCTTCTTAACAAACATCTCCTTTCAGAAAATATCAGCTGTTTTTTTAATCTATTTACATGATCCATACAAGTCTCATGGTGTTATTATGGAAACAATAATGTGTTAGAACAAGTACATTTATATAAACCTATGATTTTCAGCTGCACTGCTAGCAGAGCTGCTGTTATAGGAAATTCATCATTCAGCATTGAATATTTAACAGCGCTGCGGTAAAACGCATAACGTCAAACGAATCATGTCTGAGAGGTGATTTGCAATTTCAATGAAACCATTTCCAAAAAAAGACAGATTATTATGTGTTTATATATGTTACTGGTAAAAGAGAATTCAGACAAACTAAGAGTAAAAATTTCATGTGCAAGTTTTTCAGATTTTTGTCATGCAATTCAAAATGTAATGCATTTCAATAGCAATATGAAAACAGGTGGACGGAAACCCCTCCAGAGACTCTTCACATATTGTTGAGAGAGTTGGAGTGTCCTAATGAGCTGCTGACTCACTGTGTGTGTGTGTGTGTGTGTGTGTGTGTGTGTGTGTGTGTGTGTGTGTGTGTGTGTGTGTGTGTGGACTCTCAGCTTGCCAGCAGGACCCGGACTACATGGAGCAGCCGTCGCCCACGGACGACTCCAAACACCTGCAGGAGGACACAGAGAGAGCCATCAACAAAGCTGCAGCTGAACAGGATGAGAAAAATCCAGAGGCTCTGCTTTACGCTGTAAGAAAACGCGCACACACACACGCACACACACATGCACACACACATGCTGAGGAGCCAGACGAGTGGTGTCTGGGTCAGTTCCTCTGGGGCCATTTAGCTCCTTTTCTCTCTTCTTCTAATGAACTCGAAGGACCTACTGGGAGACACTGCTAGATTAGTTTGATGGGGAAGCATGTGTGTACGTTTGGGTTTTAAAGGATGTCTTATTTCTCAGTGTCTTATTTTTCTCAGTCTTTTCTTATATTTCCCAGTCTCTGCTCAGAGCAGATGATGTATTTTGCAGACTTTATGTTGGGGTAGATATGGCACCCAGGTCTTTACATCATTAGATCAGGTGTTACTTTATAGCATTCCTAAAATTGTATCGAACATCACACTGACCTGCGTTTTTGTTTATTTACTTTCTTTGCTTTGCTTTACTTCCTTGTTCTCCTTATTTATTCACCGCTTAACTCTGGAGTTCCACATGACATTATGTTAACATTATGTTAAATAAAAAAAAAAACACTTCACTGCTTTAAAACTGAGTTTATAGTATTTACTGTATTTATTTTAGATCAATCAGTGTAGACACATTAATTGGTTAAATCAACAACACTGACCGTACAGTTTGTGAAAGTAAATCCATCATAAAACTCATGATCACTAATGTTAGCTAGCTAGCTCGTTGCAAAAAAAAAAACACGCGTTCATGTGTACAGCAATATTCTGACCTCAAAGGTTTTTAAATCCCTGAAGTGACATACTAGAGCTTTGTTTTTTATTTAGATCACAGAGAGCTAGCCAGCATTAAATAACCTGCTTTAACCTTCACCAGTGTTTAGTTACTTTTAGCTTGAAAATAGTTTGGTGACCTTGTGAGATTATCATGTCTGCTCTGAGAAAACATTTCAACATGGTTCTCACCAAGTACTTGAAGCATGCAAAGTAGTTATTAAAAATAAATAATAATGCTGGATTTCCATTTCGATCCCTCATAATAAGTCATGTTTTTCTGTGCCACTGAACATGTGTCTCTTCAGAATATTGAATCTTTGTGTTGGTCCTTGGGGAGTAGAATAAATATGTCATACTTTCAGAGCTGGATTTATAGTCAATTACATTTTTTTTGGTGTTTGCACTTTCTTCATTTCTGAATGTTTCTGCAACATGTTATAAGCTAAATCAGCCAAGAACAATTATTTTTCTCCAGTTATAGTCTGTTACAGTATCTGTCTGCTAGTGGGATCATTTATCCTCAAGGCTGCAGTTTGATGCCTCCTGTTAATCTTTGCGAATGAACATTGTGACCTGGATGCTAATGGGTTTCATTTATTTATGCAAATATTTATTTTTTCATGTCAGTCCTCATTTTCCATTTCTCCCAGCTGTTCCTCTTTCACCGTCTGTCTCTGTTGTCTGTTCTTCTTGCACCATTTCTTCACCTCTGTCCCTGCAGGCGGAGTCCCATGCTTCCCCTGTCCAAACCCCTCCCCCTGACCCTGCACAGGATGGCTCTGCCTCCACCGCAGTCGCTCCCCATCGGGTGGTGGAGGTGGCCATCCCTCATGTAGGAACCTTCGTCATTCAGTCACAAGAGGGGGGGTACGATGACGAGGTAGCGCCCGTTCCCGCTGGTGTTTGTGTGTGATGTGGGGTTTTCCAGAGCTGTTTAGCAGCTGCATCATTAACAGCCTGTTTGCATCTACAGAGCTCTTGTGCTTCTTAATGTGCTAAAAATAGCAAGACATGTGCTCAAACAAACTTTTCTTTCTTTTAGCTCATCAGACTAGGTTTCTGAGTTTGAAAAAAGTTTTTAGCATGTAATTATTTCACAGGAATGCTCGTATTAGAATGCAGTACTGAACTGTAGTTCGGATGAAGTCCAGATATTCTAATAGTACACAGAGGAAGAACGTATAATCATTGATATGGTGAAGTTTTCTGTGAGGAGATGTAAGCATCTTTAGAAGGAGACTCCAGTGTCAGCATTTTGTAACAGCCAGAGGTAAAACTGTAACTTTTGCACCACTGGGAAGACTTAGCATGGAGGACGTTGTACTTTGTGGTTTCTCAAGTAACATGATATGCTTTTTTTTTTTTTT